>JAYJME010001600.1:0-15903 GCA_036873775.1 Costaria costata
ACGGAACATAAATGTGCCCCCATAAAATCAGCGGGGGTACAGCTGCAACAGCAGTATATCGAAGAAGGTGCTCACCTTGCTCGCTCGCGCTACTCGTATGAGTACGAGTACAAACTGCTGGTTTTGTTTCCGGGCAGGCTGCTGGTTCAGTCACCGGGCGATGTTCTGAACACACATCGCCAGAAGAACACCCTTCCATCGCGGCGAGGAACTTATTTCCAAGAGGAGGTCGAATGTGGGCACTGAGGTATACGTCTTGTCGTTGCCTCTGGTGCCACGCGCGTTCTGAGGGTTGTCGCGCGTTTGTCTGATTGCAGGGTTTTCCAACCTGTCCGCCGCGCATGTTTATTCAAAACTTCAAAACTTGTATCGTGTATTTTAGTGTGGTATTTAGCCAGCAGGACAAACGGGGGGCAGCAGGGCAACGGCAAGGGGCGTAGAATAATACGGTTATCCTACATATGCCGCGATGTCGGACGGGAATGTTATATCCAGACACGAACCACCCGCCATGAGGCTGGCTGCGTCATGTCGTGCTCCTAAAAATATAAATATATGTCTTGCGGCGAAACTCCGTCTCCGCTTCTAGAAATGCCTTACCAAGATGTTGAAAAATATCACTTCCAATCCCCTCCAATCCTCGCTCACAACACACAACACACAAAGCTATGTCTTGCGAGCCGCCACCGAAGCAACTGAAAGCGCCGATGGGTGAGTCCTACGTTAGCGTGACTGATATACCACGTTAGAACGTCGCGGGCGCGCTAACTGTGGTGCTTTCGCTTGAGATGCTTCCTGGGGCATAGTTTGGTTGTTTCGTCACGAGTGTTTCTGTAAGCGCTCGTAACCGATTACTTGGCATGACAAGGCATAACATGCCCTTCCTTGTATACCACACCTCAACAGTACGTATACCACCCGGGCTGACTCGGGTGGTGTTTAGTCTAGAATCCTAAACGACCACACCCGATTTATCACCCGCGGTACGGTCTACGGTATACCACCAGTGATGGAAACCGACTTCGAAAACAAGACTTTCGGCTTTTTTTGTTTTATTTTAGAACACTCGCGGTCGATCTATTAATCCGTACAGGTACCAGGTATATTTTAAAAAGCTGAGTACTGCTGTATTATGGGAGATGAATCCAGAAACCGAAACAGCTTTTCCCTTCATCGTACAGAAACCCTAGAGCAATGCCGTCGGTAGTGATGGGCCTTTTCTGGATGCCGTTTCCAGAAAAAAACGAGCTTTTCGCACACAGCAGCCACAGCCGCCACGAGTCCTCGCCCCACAGAGCACGGATCACGCTAAAACTTCCAAGGCTGTACGTATGCTCCTTTGCTCTGAGCGTCCTCGCTGCCAAGTTTGAGGGTCGTAGGTTGCCTGTGTCTCGCGTACTCGTATGGAACGTGGGACGAAGTCTTTTTGCTAGACAGAACAGGGCGGCCCTGTCTAAAAAACAAATCAGACAGAACAGGACCTGGCCTCACATTCCAAGCGATAACTCCAGACACAGTCCACGTACGGCCCTCATACTTGTGACCGACGACTCTCTGCTCAGTCGACCATCCACCCTCCAAGTTATGTAGCGATCCGGGCTCTGTGAGGCTAGTACTTGGTGGCGGCGGCTACTGTTGTGTCGAAAAACATGCTGCGTTGTGCAAATCGTGGAACGAAAAGAGCAGCCAAAGCCTTGTGTGGGCTTCACCACCTGAAAGGGGAAAATCTGTTTTGGTTTCTGGATTCGTCTCCCATAACAGTTGGCCTTAAGGCCCGTTCAAATGGAGTAAAAACAAAAGCTAAAAAGCGATAAACAGAGAAACAGACTTCGCTTTCTTTGGTAAAAATGAGGATGGTGAAACGCAGCAAACGTGGGAAAAACCAAAGCTAAAAACAAGAACGAAAACGAGTCAACGGTCGAGGGGAGCAACCAGCACTGATGCGCCGTCCAGCTGCGACAGAGGCGGCGCCCAGCCCAGAAAAAAGAGGGGAGTGTGCCTATAAGGCTAGCCGACCATGCCCTGCTGCTGGAAGGTCACCGGTGTCCTGAATCGCGAGATTGGGGCCGGACAAACTACGGGTGCTGGCCAAACAGCATCAAGCTTGCTACAACGGACGATTTTATAGCTGTATAGCAGTGGTTGTTTCGATCAGAGTTGGTACCACGGGCCAGAGTTTTGGCTGCGGCGACAGAGCTTCATCGGCTGGCACCAGCGGCATGTTGTCCATGTGTTATCTGCTGTCTGTCTTCTGGCTGCCTCGTCTACGGGGCGTTAGGAGCTGCTGTTGTCGGCATGGTCTTGTTCATCGCTTGGGTACGGATCATCTTTTGTGGGCTGTTCATTTTTAGGTTTTGCATTTCTCGATAAAATTATTCCCAAAATGAGTGTTTTAATCGAGAAACTGAAATGAGCCTGCGCGGTCTCTTCGGTTTTGCTTTCATTTACTTAGCCAATCAGAACGTGTGTGTCTTCCTATCTCATCTTTGCTTTTGATTTTAGCTTTTGTTTTTAGCTTAAAAACGTTCCGTTTGGACGGGCCCTTAGGCCAACGATTTATTGGACCCGAATCTCTTGATGGCTGGCGAATTGGGCAACAATATCTACATCTATCTTCTCCTCATGCCTTTAGCACTGTCTCCACCTAATTTCGTCTTCATCGAAAACGTCAATTCTGTATACGAACTTTACTTGGTGTTAAAAAGTGTATTTTTGAGCTTTCGCCGATATCTCGGCGAGATCGAATAAAAAAAAACGGTGAGCATGTTTGATACCAGGTACTGTTTTTATTTTGTACAGGCAGTGGTGTCCTTCGTATGGTTAGTGATTCCAATTCAATTTTTGTAGGCTATTTCCCAGTGGTTCACCAGATGCGACTTTTAGGAAGCCTTCTTCGTTTTATGGCTGTCCCAGCTCGTAGGACATAGGATTACACGCAGCAGTACGCAGAAGCAGCAGAAATATCGATTACATTATCACAGTAGTATACGGGTCACCCCTGCAGTGTGTATGAGGTATATCGTGTGTGCGGGTAGCATGATCAGTGACTACGGCTGTGAGTTGGCTGGAGTTCCCGCCTACCAATATTGATTATTAATAGTTGGATGGCGCAAAAAAAGCCCCCCCCTTGGCCGAGAAGGTCTGGTGTTTTTGTATCGTCCTTCTGTTGGTTCACCAGCTGGACATAGCAAAAGGACCGATCAAACCAGTAAACAGCAACCTTGTTCCCCCGGGACTCGGCCTGCGTCATGAACGCAAGTCTTTTTAATCTCATGTTTATTTTCTGATTTTTTTTTGCCGTTTTCGTACGTCGTACTTTCGTACATACTTTTTATTTCTTCTTCGTGGTATTTTTATATTTTTTGAAGATATTATTACAGCCTGGTTAGTCCGAACGTTATGGTACCACGATCTTGACTAATCAAATCTTCTCATTTTTATCAGTTCAAAGCAATTTCACTTGCGGAGAGCCCAAAATTGGAAATCCTGTTGAAAATAAGTACGTATCCGAGCCCTCGTCCAGAGGTGTGCAGCGCACCTAATCAATGCTACACTGTACAGGGGTGCAGGTGCTCATTTTTATACAGGCTGGTTCAAGCATACTGCCTAGAATTCCTTCAGGGCCCAATGTCCACGCCGTTTTTGAGAGTTCGACCTTAAAATTTTGCACACGTGTTTTATATGCCCCTGCCGAACCTTCAACGCATGTTTTTTTTTTTTGTCCCGAGATAGTTAGGTTTGCTTTTTTTTTTGGAAACTTGGATCTTAAGGGATTCCAAATTTCCGGCGAAAAAAACAAAACAAAGCAAAAACCATTCCTTAGGCGCTCGGCAGGGGCACATTGAACACATGTGCAAACTTTCAGGGTCCAACTCTCAAAAACGGCGTGGACATTTGGACTTTTTTGCGGTGAAGGTGCAAAATTACGGCTCAGCCTGGTAATTACTTGGTTTGAGTAAAGATTCGATGTTGGGCGTTAAATATGACTTAATGTTGGTCGTACGCAGTCAGTTCTTCGAATATTTGCGTGCACATTTGTACGAACATGCCTCGGAGCACCTGGAAGCGCCTCGTGCAGAAAAACAAAATGAGATAATTTCTTTCTTCCTAAAGGAACGCTTTACTGTAATTGACCTCTCTGAAGGCCTGTGATTGCTTTGGACACATTTTCGGCGCTACCGCCAGTCCTAGGTCCTTAACAAAAAACTGGCTATGTCACCCTCTTCCAGTATTCATGGCGGTCAGCATGATACAAAATATGTGACATTCGAGGAGATATTGTGATCGGCATTCGTGGCTGACAACATTTTGGGTTTCTTGCCCGAACCAGCCTGTATCGGGGGCAAGGTTTTGAACAAAATGTCGATATCTGTCCAAAACACCGATAGTTCTCGTATATCGGGCCAAGATGCCAATATCTACCTCTTATATAGTTCGGCTGATGCCCAAAAAACAATACTTTAATCAAGTGATCTTTGATGCCCGCTTTATCATAGCAACTAAGAGTAGCGCTGACGAAAAAAAAAAATCTACAGTTTGCTTTCATGCCCAATTTTTGCAATTCAACCACATATAGAACACATATTCTGCATGCGACGTTTGACCTTCGGTCTCGATATGGACTTGGTCCACAACTAACTAACTTGGTGCCGGGCAAGGCCAGCAAACATACATAGCGGACTCGAAAGTATCATAACGATTCGTAGTCTAGGGGGCGAGCGGTTGCTTGCGGCGTCCGACGGTCTTCGTCCAAAAACCTTCAAACGTTGTCTTCCTTGCGATCGGAGAGTTCTGGAATTCTGTTTTGAACTCATCAGCAGCCAAATGTGTTTTCATCAGACTCCTGGTCGGCACCCTCCACATATCATCGACCGAGGTGTGACAACGGTGACACTAGGGTGGGTCGAAGGTCCTAACCAGCGCGATGCGTTCAGAGTTCATGACGCAGTCGTTGGGTTTGTCGATCGATATGTCAAAATGCCAAACTTGAAAAATTGTGATTTTTTCTTGTATGATACGTACCTGGTATAAACGAAGTATCCCCGTCGTATGAGTATATGCGTACGAGTACGAGTACTTGACGTATGTACTCGTATCTTGTCTGGTACCTGGTACCTTGTATGTACGAACCTGGCATCAACTACGTATCCCCGTCGTATATACGTACTCGTACGAGTATGAGTACGGGCTCAGGTTCAGCTTGAGCCTGTGGCACTTTCCTTTCTTGTCTGTGTAGCGTCGAGGAGACGCCAGGTTGTTGATCGTACGAGATCTGACGGCACAAGGTTGGACGAGGCATGGCTCTCACACGAGTACTTGACGTATACTAGTAATATATTGATGTGTCTGGTATGCACGACCCGGCTTCAAGAGCAAGACAATATGTTACCGGGCTCTTCGTATGTATGTGCAGGTACGAGTATACGAGTACGTAAGACAGAGCACTCTCTCGTACTACACTGGCGATGGTATACTCGTATACGTGCTGATGATGAATCAAAGAGTCGAGTTGACTTATGTATGTGTTGTCTGGTACATATGTACGAACCCGGTATCAACTACGTATCCCCGTCGTATATACATACGAGTACTTAACGTACAATATGTGTTGTTGTCTGGTATCGACGACCCGGCTCCAAGAGCAAGACAATGTGCTACCGGGCACTTCCTATGTATGTGCAGGTAGGAGTAAATGAGTACGTAAGACAGCACAGCACTCTCTCGTACACTGGCAACGGTGACTGTTCACCCTAGCCAAGGCCAGATGTTGAGCAAGGTCGTTTTTTTTTTCCACAGGGATGTCTTTATGCACGGATGCTTATATGTTGGCCTATCTAGAGTTCGGAAATCCGCCGACATTATAATATTGACAACAGAGAATATTGGTAGGATTTGCACCTACATGCGTTGTGCTAGAGCTGTCAACGCTGTTTACTCTTATGGAGTTATAGATTGGCAGTCTTCTGTTTGTATGTTTGTTGTTGTTTCTTGTCTTCCCCTCTTCTTCACCGTAGTATATCTTATCATTGTGGCAGCTCTTTTATCTTTGGTTGTGTTCTTGCTACGTACCTGGTATTGTAATAATATTTCTTCCCCTACTTTCCACTCTGTTATCATTTTACTTTTTTCTTCTTATTTTTCTCTTGCATGCGCGCGATCACGGGGTTGCTGCAGTATAATATGATTCACGTACAGAACACTAAGTGACTCATCAAAAACATGCAAACACGCGCAATGGGGGACAAGGGGATCTATGGGTATATGTCACAACTGTTCGTCTGCCCATCCGTCATTTCATATTTGGGACTTACTGGTAGGTATATTGCATAGTATATTGTTAGTATTTCATTTTGTCACCCGACCATGTGTAGCGTCATTAGTGAAAATTACTGCTGTTGTGCCAACATGACGAAATCGCACATATTTCATTCACCCAGGCCCCAATAAGTCCACACCTAAAACGGTGATTTGCGACCGCCGAAGACTACGAAAACTAGGTGTCCACCTCCGTGTTCAATTAGCCCTACAATTTCAACCTCCTCCCCGTTGACTTCCGAGGAAGCATCGAACGACAACCCCCTCACCATATAATTTCCTTGTTTGCAACTGCTACTTTATGATGATTATCCTGCCTTGAGACAGAAACAAGCAATCCTTCGTTTTTTTTGCCCAAATAATCGTAAGTATTCTTGACATCCGACAATGTGTAGCATGAACTTCAACGTTCATCACTCATAAGTATCCGAAATAATAAAACATCGGAAATAAATAGCGTCCTTCCTTTTGAGTTATTTTTTTTTATACGAGCCGCTCACACTTGTGGCCCTACCGCCGTGGGGGCGGGGGGGGCTCTTATTCCCTAGTATATATGTATTGCTTGCTGTACGGAGATGTCACTGGGACCGGCGTGCAAACTTGTACTCACACATTTTTTTGTCTGAGCGCCTCTACTGTGTTCTTACAAGTACGTAGACCGCTCGCAATTCGTCCAAAACTCATCCGATGCCCTCGATTTCGATCACCCCTCTCTTTCTGTCTCTCGGGATGTCTTGGCATCGCCAGAGCAACAGATGCCCACGTCGCAAAAGCTCATTTCGATGAATGAAATTCTGTGTGCACAAACCAACGAAACGCGAAAAACATTGTTCACCAAGCCTCTGGTGGCCGGAAATATTCAAACCGTTCGACAACTATTTACAGCCACGTCGCAAAAGCTCGTTTCGAGGAATGAAACCATGTGTGCACAAACCAACAAAACGAGAAAAACATTGTTCACCAAGCCCCTGGTGGCCGGAAGTGTACAAACTGTTCGATAATTATTTACAGCCAATAACGACCCTTATGATTTTGTACCATTTCACACACCCGATTGGATGAAGCCCACTGAGATACCCACTTACGCTTGCCTCGTCGCTCGACCACGACCCAACGCCCAGATCCGAGAGCGTCCACTCCCCTCCCTCTGCCCCTCGCTCTACACCGCGTCGCCCGCCAAAATCCCCGGCGACGGCGTGCTTTCCCTGCCCGACCGGAATTGGGGCCGGGTCTTTTGTCTGTGGCCGGCGTTGCGGCGTGTACCCAAAGTAGCAAATTATGCCCCAGAATACAATACAAGTCCCAGCAGCGCTTAGAATTTCTTGCAGCTTGAACCCAGCTTGCACAGTCCGTTGTCAGCGGCGGGCAACGACTTTGCAACGATTCCAACAGTGGCGTCCACCAATCCCGGTGGGCAAGCGGAGCCTCTACGATTTGATGCCACTTTTGCCATGGTCGGTGCACTGTATGAATTTTGCGACCCATACTGCTCGTACCGACTCTTGATCGATTAAGCGGTTATTGTTGTTCGTTCGAGGGGTGTCACGAGTGTAGCGAGGGGTGTGCGGCTGGGTCACGTAGCTCGAGGTGCAAGGCTCCGTTGAAGCCGATCGTTGTCCCACACTGCTTGTGTGTGTCGGCTATCGATTCGCGCGGTATGCGCGTCAACGGTGGGAGCGGCTTGGTGGGGGAATTATCGTCGTTCGGAGCTTCGTTGAGTCGTCGGACGGACGGACGGACGGACGGACGGACGAACTGGTTTCGAATTTCCGATATGGAAAACCCTAGGTAAACCTAGGGAATATACCTACGAATACACCAGTAATACATTACAGAAGTGCATGGATGTTCGACGCCTACCATACCTGGCATATAATGTATCTCGTACGCATACATCTAGTACATGAATGCAAGTAGGCGAATGTTGGATGTTCACCATACTTGGTATACTAAATAAATGTTATGCTCGAGAACTCGAGGTATCCCGTTGTCCGTTGTTAGTATGGGTGCTCGTCGAGCATATAGATGCTCGACGTTTGACCTTGAAACGATATGCGTGCTTGTGAGTGCGCAAATATATAGATAAATTGGTTTTTCGCATACGCATGACTACAAAAATGCAACTGCCATGCTTGCTTGTGATCAAGCTGGAGGCGTACTAAAAACAAAAACAAAATGTGCGTGCTTGTGATCGTGCTCATGTAGACTACAGGTATATCTATGTATCGCATACCTGGTGCCTCGTATGCATATGTACAAAAATATACCATGTGTTTACTTACAAAAAAAAGAAATGGTACGCGTGCTTGTGATTTGTCGCATATGCATGTATGTGTTCAAAAAAGCAGCGTTCATATACATATTTGCTTGTGGTCAAGCTGAGGGTGTTTTTTCTCAAAAACAAAAATAATATTCGTGCTTGTGATCGAGCAAGTATAGGTATATTTATTCTTCGCATACCTTATATCGTAGGATAGCGTAACGTAGACGGATGCGTCTCTTCCGCCGAGCCTTTCACTTGTAGCGAGGGTGTTTCCTTGTGGTCAATTGTTACCAGTAAGCACCATTAAGGGTGCGGCATGGCTGGCCTGTCTTCAGGCCAGCCAGCTGGGGAGGATGATACGGCGGTATTGCAAGAGCAGGCGTAGGTGTACGAGACCGAGGGATTCAGTTTGCACGGTGTATCGGGTATTGTGTGTGGTTTAAGATATCCATAGGGGTGCAGCCAGCAGAACCAGCAGTAAACGTCGTCATAATAATGCATTATTATTGGTTGCAACAAGAGCGCTGCTAGGAACTGGCAACACTCCGGCAAAAAGGCCTGTGTGAAGCATGACTCATTCCAACGTCTCGGCTTGTTGTGCAGCATCATGATCGTATATACACGCACATGCCCGTTTATAAATTGTGGTATGCCTCTCGACCACATGTAGTCTTGAAACCCGATATGCAAAAGAAAGATGCTGACACAAGCCAAAGTACGTACTGCCACTCGGCAGTTTCATAGTCAAACTCGTACGGAGGATGATCTGCAATAAAAGAGCATCGCAAAGGTGTTGCTGTAAGGTTGAGACTAAGCAGATATCAAGAAACAGCAGGAAACACGCGAAGGCAAGGTAGGGAGGCGCTTGGACGTCTCCGCGCCGACGTGCACGTGATTATGTAGTAGGAATATAATAGTTATGCTTGTAGGTTAGTCTGAATTGTGTATAAAGTAATAAACAAGGTTGTTGGTAAGCCCCTCCGCCCCGAATTAATGTGCCGCCAAAAAGGTCAAACGCATGGTTGCCCACGATCGGGGGTAGCTCAAAGCAATTCAGTGATTGCTGGTGAACAAGCTGGAGATGTTGACTCGTGATCAAAAACCACGGTTGACAGTGATCAAACCAGCCCCATGTTAGCTTATGATCATGCCACGACCGCTAGTTGCTCAACGTCATTGGCGTGCATGATCGTTCCCTTGTTACATGACAGCAGGCCTCAAAACCAAATAGCCTGACGTGTGTGCATGGATACTCGAAGCTTATTGACGTGCATGCATGCATGCGGGTATGGGATGTATCATATGTATTTTGTATGGATGTATCATATGTATGTATTATATGTATTCACGAAAGCGTGATCGCCGGTAGTCATTGTCCGTCTGCTCTTTACTCGTCCAGCAGACTTGTTACTAATTAGAAAATCGTGGTGGTGTCTGTCTTGTTGTCGGTTTCCTTGCTGTCGGCATACACAGCCTTGGCTATATCGTGGGGCTGGCCTCTCCAAGGCCAACCAGCTGGGGAGGGTGTTAGGACGGTGTAACGTGGCCTGTTTATAGAGCAAAACAATGGCTACGGTTGCCGATTGTTCAGCTAAACTAACCACAAAGTATAGGGTCACCACGGGTTTTGTCGCCGCTATGTACTATTATTTTTTTGCCAGAGCTCTGCAAATCGTGGCGCACTTAATGGGACGAATGAAGCGCTCCTGCGTGTTGGACCAAACTCGCCGTGCCAGGACAGTATTGACCGTCTGCGAGGACTCTTCTACAGCCCCTTTCCGTTGTACTGCGCCCACAGCTCTTGGCGTTTTAGAACTACAGGTGGACAATACGGAAGCCATGAGGACGAAAACCAGCAACATGAGGGATTTCAAGAAGGCGCCAACAAAAATGCTCAACTCCAGCGCGTCAGACGCGGCCAATCCCTGTTCCGGGTCGGATCGCGTTGGGGGACGGGATGCAGGAAGCGGGCAGATTTTGGGATGAAGGTGTTTTTGCGGCGCAATTGGCGTGCCGAGAGGGGTTTTTCCCTCTCAGTCGTGGATGGCACAGCGCGGGGCGGCATCCAAAAAACAGTGATTCCCTCGTTACGATAGTTTTGCGGCGCACGTGCAATCTTGTGCGTGCTGAAGAAGAATTTCTCCGTGACAGAAATACTTCGCCGGTTTTCTCTTCTCAGTCTTGGATGACATAGTGCTTGTTGGGAATCCAATAAAATAGTGGTCCTCTCGTTACGTTAGTCTTTGCGACGCACGTGACATCTTGTAGGTGTTGGGGGGGGGGGTCCTAATGTAGAAATTTGACCGGGTTTTCTTTCCTCAGTCTTGGTTGATGTAGAAAACCTGGGGTCCACCGTCTATAGTATCGCGTGAGTACCATTTCCCCGGCCGACCGGCTGGGGAGGATCTTACGGTGGTCTACTTAGTTGTCCCCGGGGTAAACAAGCTTTCCGGTATATACAGCAGAATGCTTGTGCTCGTATCTTCCTAGCCACTCCTTCTTGTGTTCCATTCTACGATCTCGCGTCTTCGAGTACTGCATCAAGCGGCAGCTATGAGATGCGACATTTCAGATTTACGACGGCCAGGAAGATATGGATGCTTACCCGGTGGTAGTCTGTGCGTGAACTCGGCAAGCTCTGGCGTAAGATGATGAAGAGAAGTTGCGAACAATCGGTATAGCGTTCAGTAGAACCTGTGACTCTATCCTATGAGGCAATGAAGACTGTGGCTTGTCCACAAGGCTAGAGCACTGCGTCCTCCATATCACGAATGACACGCGGATCGCCTGGTTCTCTGACTTGCCCACTGTTGTACGAGATACTGGCAGAGGACCGATTAGAGAGAAGGAGGGCTAGCGAAATCTAGGAGCACTGGGACGGGGAGGAGCTGATGTTCCACTTGAAGTTGACCCGGAGAGAGGTCAGCCAGACCAGCCAGGGAGAGCTGGAGAGAGGGGCTAGTACCCCGGCGGTGAGTTGGGTTATGGTGTAGCTCTGCCTTCCTCGAGAATTATGGGTTTCAAGCACCCAGCTGGACAGTCGTTGAGTGGAATGCAAGATGATTTCACCCCTTGGACAAGAGACACTCGGTACCATAAGAAACGTGTACCTCTTCGTGGGAGCCTTCTCGTTTTAACCACCGCAATACATTCCCGCAGGGGAATTGTACACTGAAACAAGATATTTGTCGCTAGGGTACAACACCGAAAGTGAACAGAGGCACACATTGGCATGGAATTTCTTGTCGACGGCTCTAATCGGTATACTTTGCCACGTGAAGCGTGGGACGCTCTACTTTCGTGGTACGGCCCTCAGACAGCTGGGGGCAAATCGGAACTTTCCTGGCATATTAATAGTTGTAAGACCGCGCCTTGGAGCAACGCGCTTCAGGAGATGGGTAGGATCGAGGATCTTGCCGCGGAGATGCGTAATGCTGGTATGACCCTTGACATCAACATGCTGTACATGCCTCCCTGTGCACGGTAGACAAGAAAGTAGGCGTGCGTGTACAGCATCTTCATTGGTGATCTCCCCGCCGAGTATGAGGTGGAGACCTGGAACCTGGCATCTCCCGAAAGCATTGACCGCGACGAGATCATCAAGGCTGTTCGAGAGCGGCATCACCCACTTTCTGTAAAGAGGAAGAAGGGACGAACGCGGGCCATGCGATGTACGCCGGCGAAGGTGCCCGTAGCGACCATGGGAGAGGTGGAGGCCGCGGACGAGGAAGAGACGGACGATGGAGAAAGCAAGGTTGAGGCAGTAGAGGCATCACCGAGGACGGGGTTGACTCAGCCGCGGCCGCCGGTAGCGATGGCAGCAGTGTCAACGCTACCGAAGGTAATGCCCCCGCAAGGGAGTATTTCAGGTGTGGTAAGGAGGGTCATAGGGCCGCCAACTGCACGGAGAAGCTGTGCCGCGGGTGCAATGGAAGGGAAAACGCTGCTGATGTCTGTTCCACGGCGAAGGAAGAGGCTGTGCTGGCGGTGGCGAGCAAGGGTGGGGCGGGAGTCGACCACGGTGATGATGGTACGGCCCATTCAGCTTCCAAGGCCAAAGAGACCGGCGGGTGTAACGATTCAGTAAGCAGAGTGGGGGATGGGGAGTTGGACTGGACGGTAGGAGACGAGGCCTAGAGTTGTGACAGCGGGGTTCCCACTGACATGACGGCCCCAGCAGACTGCGTGGCCAATTACAGGGAATGACACCTCGAACTGCGCATCGCCGACGGCACAGCTCGCCCGATTGAAGAATACGATTATAACAGTTTTTATCTTTCGGTCCGGAAATGATATTGCGGACCTGTTGCTGATTGATGTGGCTCACGTGCCGGATCTACAATACTACATATTTTGCCTGCCCACTCTCATCGAGAACGTTCACTTGTTCCATAGGCGCCCCATGGGGATCATTCTCAGACTCATGTCAGAGCACCCGATCGTATTTCTGCTGAGTGGGACCCTGTTCAGCTTTCACGGCTACAGGGCCGGCAGTAGTAGTAGGTAAAATGCCTATGCTGTACTCGCCCCGGGGCAACCGCCCAACATGCCTGCGATTGCCACCAACGATTTTCATTGCTTTGCTGAACACTCTCACGAGGTCCTACTTCGCAAGACCACGGAGAAGCAAGGGGTTGCTCTCGAGGGGGAACTGCAGGAGTCCAAGGGGTGCTCCATGGCGAAGGGTTTTTGGAAGGACATCAAGCACTTCACACACGCGCGAGCAGGTAACAAACTCGGGAGGGGTTTTGTGAAGTAGAGTGGACCGAAGGTGGTAGAGTCTATCGAGAGGAAA
Organism: Costaria costata; assembly: GCA_036873775.1. Lineage (NCBI taxonomy): Eukaryota > Phaeophyceae > Laminariales > Agaraceae > Costaria > Costaria costata. Next base: position 13,374 of record JAYJME010001600.1, read on the forward strand.
CGGTACACTCCCATTGTGGGCCAAGAGTTTTCACGGTATACGTGGGTATGTTTTCTGCGCCACGCGTTGGACGCCGCGGAATTGTTGGAGAAGTTTATCACGTGTTGTCATGCGGACAATGTCCCTTCCAAGGTGGTAGTCGTTCAATCAGATGGTGGTGGTGAATTCCGCCGGGAGTGGATTTGTGATCTATGTAGATCGAGAGCTGTCAAGCAGGAATTCACCACGGCCGACAGTCCCAAATTTAATGGCGCGTGTTAGGTTCGATTGAAACGGCCGCAATGGTTGACCTAATCCAGGCTTAGGAGTTTTTTCCCAGCGCGCAGTTACCGGCAATTGCATCGTTGTTGGCTGAAAGATCCCACTTCGTGTACACGACGGGTTGAACCACAGCAATCACAGGCAACACAGAGAGCAAGGCACCTTAAGAGATGTGGCATGGTAGCCCCCCCGCGGTAGTGATTATCGTTGTCCTCAAACTTGGCCACTGTAAGGTGAAGGGGGAGAATAACTTGCAGCCGAAAGCACGCAAGGGGTGTTTTTACCTTGGCCCTGCACCTAACTACCCTCAAGACTCTGTAAGATTATTGACTAGGTACCGTTAATCATGCGAGATATCACTTGGAAACCCGTGCCGCCTTCACCAAACGCACCTGCACAGGCGAATGAAACCTTGTCTACGAAGAGTGGGGGTCCGTCGCAGCCGACGAGAGCACGTCGGACCAAGGTGGTGGGGGGGGTAGTAGGAGCTGGGCGATGCTCTGGCCCGACTGGACGCCCTCGACGAGTTATGGCCTGGATGCATTCTTGCATGATAGTGCATAACAAGAACCTACCACCGGCAACGCCGGTGGCGGGGCAGTCAAGATGATCGGCTCGTCTCAAGGGGGCGTGGTGGACGCCCCCTCGTCTCCAGCAGGGAAGACCAATAGTGACCCCAGCGCAGAATCAACTTCTGACACCAACCAAGGAAACGGGGATGACCCCCACGCGGTCGTGTCGGACGGCCCCCCGCGACAGTACGGGGTCGGACCCGGGGTCAGAGTCAACGCCTGGAGGGTGAACTTGCTGCAGGCCAGCGAAGGATGGACCCTGTGGGCGCGGACGTACTAATTGCGACAGTTCACGAGTGGCCGCAGTCTGGGGGCACCTTGAACAGTACATCATGGACCACGGATGACGCAATGGCCATGAGGGCTGGAGGACTTGAGGAGAACAACATAGAGTTAATCGTGCGCATGCCGAGGGGGTTCCCAACAGATGTAGAGCCGCCCCCGCAGTCCGCAGCCGACCTAGAGCGAGCGTTCCAAATACAGAGCGGCGTGGCACGAGGCCATTAAAGCTTAGTTAGACATTCACAAAACAACATTTATGAAGCCGCAACGCCGCTGCAACGGAGAAAATCAGCAGGCGCGAGGTATTTACCTACAAGACGGATAAGGATGGGCTGATAGTGAAGACGAAGGCTAGACTTGTGGCTAGGCGGTTTAGCCAGGTGCAAGATATAGAATACTTCCACACGCTCGAACCAACTCCCTCGTCAGTATCCCCGAAAATCCTGGCGGTTGCGGCCAATGAGCGTAGCCTAAATATGATCCACTTAGATTCCGTGCAAGCTTTTATTAGCGCGAAGCTCAACCACGAAATCTACATAAAACTACCCGGTTGTTGTGATGACATATGAGGTACGACCAGTTTCTAGAGCCGATCGTTGTATTGTCTAAAGTAGAGCGGACGGCAGTGGGCCGGACTACTGGTAGATAACCGTGGTTGAGTATGGTATAGAGCAGTGAAGGACTGATCCGTCTGTGTTTCAAAGGTTGTGGACGGCAATATAGAACGGATGATGGCCGTTCATGTAGATGGTATCGTGATTGAAGGCTCGGGCGAGACATGTAGAGATGTTCATACCGCGTTTATAACGAAATTCCCCACGAATAACCTCGGAGAACTGACTTGGTAAACGGGTTGCTCTTTCAACCGCCACCCTGAGAATTGGGGACTTTGGAGACTACGCAGAAGGTGTTCATTGAGAGCATGTTGAATCGTCTTGGCGTGTACTCACCGTCTGACATCCCCGCGACCCCTGGTGTGGAACTAGTCCCAAGGGAAGAAAGCGAGCTGAGAGGAGACTGGTCGTACAGGGAGGCTGGCATTGGTTTGAGAGGAGCCCCTTGCCTGCTTCGGCCGAGATTCCACCACCTGTCTTTGACCTTGAAACATTGGTTGGAGAGGAGCCCCTTGCCTGCTTCGGGCAGATTGATGAGGCTGTCGACCAACGCTGTGCGTGCTGTGATGCGCCACTCTCGCAACCCCACCGACAGGCACTGGAAGGCAGTTTTCAACACCATGGCGTACCTTCACGGAACCAGAGCTTTGGAACCAGAGCTTTAGGCCTGGCATTTGTGAGGGGTTCGGGATTGGATGTATGTGCGTATAGCGATGCCAACTAAGCTGACAAGTTTAGCTATAGGCGTTCGGTCTCGGGGTTCATATAGCATAGTCTCCTAGACCACTCAGTCAGCGCTGA
>JAYJME010001601.1:0-15899 GCA_036873775.1 Costaria costata
GGGGGGGGGTGGAGGGTGGAGGGGGCGTACTCATTTGTTGCTTGCCTTCCGAGTCATTTGATCATTCACCACGCATACCTTTCGAGACGGACCACCGTTCCTACTCCTAAAATAGACACCTCCAACATTTGGGCGCTCACTACGTTTTTTCCATACGCTTCGTACTTCGTGTTACATTCAGTTGTTATTGCTTGTCTCATACCCTTCCTGTTTCGCCTGTTATGGCCATCATCTATCTCTCCCTCGGATAGCGATCGTGTTCGTCTATTAACATTTTCCTCATTTCCTCCTCCAACATTATCCCGGTCCTCCTTGTACATTTCACATTCTCCCACCACGTGAGTTCTCCTCTCCTTCGCTTAGCCACAAGGGCACATGTGTGCATCTTCGTGATTTTACGGCGCTCGAGACGGTAAAACATTTCACGATTCGGACAATTCGGACGAATGATATGTGCCGATAATGGCAGAAAGATCCCTGGTCTATATGATTTGCATGACCTCGATAATGTTACCGTGTGCGGAGCCGTATGATCTGCATGATGTACGTAGCACGTGTTTCTTGGATTGTATCTGTATTACACAGATCCTGCACAGCATATCATACCGACAGATACAGCAGTATCTAAACGATCTAGATCGTGATCTGTCCGAGGTGTGCACACGTACGATATGACACGCGCAGCATCATGCCACCATAAGCGTGCCGATACTCGTACTGCATGCGGCGATGAGTTCATGTGATAATAACAACTAGCAGATACAGAGTAATAGACTCTTGCTGTAGTAGTCTATACTCATTACGGTACTTCTAGACATGCTGTCACATTTTCTTTAAGGCATTATCATACAGAGAAAAACGTGGCGGCGTCCCGATCGTTTGGTTCTCGAAAGAACGGATGCATGCCCCCCCCCCCCAACCAACGCTTCCAATACCTTCCACTCCACACGAACAAAACTACATTATACCAGTTGGCATACCGAAAATTAACGCTAGACGAGTGGTACGATAAAGCACGCCTTATTGCTAGCCTTACAGCTAGCCTTACAGCCGTTTCTGGCCAAATATAGCCGTTTTTGACTGACGGGCTCCTCAGCTGAGGTAGGAACTACCCAGTATAGCCGTTGGAATCTCGTCCGTGCTTTCAAACAATGCGCACTATTCGATACTTACCTACAGGTACGTAGGCCATGTGATAGTTCATGGGGTCAAGCGTGTACTTGTTCGCAAATGAGGTTTTAGGATGAGATAAGGCATGCCTTATTGCTAGCCTTATTGACAGCCTTATAGCACTCTTTGACAAAACATTTATGACTGATACGTAGGAGCTACTTCTGTACCTATACCCACTACCGTTGGAAAACCAAACTTAATTTTTTCTAAGTCTTTCTAAGTTGTAAACCTGGGCCGTGCATGGGATTGTGCGTTCTTTCATTTTTTGTTTCTCAGCGTCAGCGTTTGGCTGAGGTATAATAGAGTCCTCGCGTCATTCATATTAATAGCAGCCTCACAAAAAGCTTCTTTGCACCCCTCGACCCTCAGCTAAACCGTCCCGTTTCGCGCCCACCGCTCAACGATAACAGAATAACGGACTCGCCGCCCCCCTCCCAACCGCTCTCAATATTTTCCATAAAAATATCAATACATACCAGGAGCTTCGCATAAACATATCCGTTAGCGTAACGGCTATATCTATAATAGCGCAACGACGGACTCTCCCCCACCTGCTCATATTGGCCGGCCACCACCGTCTTCGTCGCTCCGACAGGCAGGCCCGAGCGCCTGTCATGCCACTCCCGCGTACCCTCCGGAGCAAGGGACGCCAGCATCATGTCCTCGCTTTCCCCTCCCCCCGCCCCGGTCCCGCCTCCCTGCAAACCCAGCAGGCGCTCCTGTGGCGACGGCGACCGAGCGGGAAAAACATTTCAAAAACAAAACCGGTCCAGAAAATCCGGGAAAAATCCGGGAAAAAAAACAAGGAAAAGGGCAAATATAGAGAAACGGCGAAACGGCGGTTTGGTTGAAGCTTGCCCCCCCCCCCCCCTCCTACCGCACGCGATCGTACCGCAACGCAAACCCACCCGCCCACCCAAACCCACATACATACATATACACACAAAATACGGGAGCATTTTCGGATAAAAAAACGCACAAAGAAAAACAAATACAGGAGCGGTTGAGGCATAAGACACGGCACACACCAAAAAAACCCCAGGAAAACTAGGAGAACCCAAATGGTACAAGGTCAAGAGTTACTACATACCAGTAGGGGGTACTTAGTAATCAGGACCAAATATGGTTCGGAAAAATAGGCGAATCTGTAGCTTTTCGGGTCTATCATGGGTCATATTAATAGTTACTATGGTCCAAAGCAATACTGTGGTCTAAACAGATTCCAAAACGTATACGGGTAAGCTTTAAAAAAAACCTTCCTCTTCCACATATCATGTACCGCTCTGGCCGAAAAAATAGCGACCGTATAAGTATTCATATGACTACCCAAACGTTTCTTACATTTCCGCCCAGATTGGTATTTACCCCACCTGCTTCAGGTATTCGTCCTCGAACCCCACGGACTGCAGCCAATCCAAGCCCCCGCCCCCCGCACCGCCACCTTCCCCACCGAACTCCCCCCCGGGGCCCCTCTGCCCCCGCTTCGCGGCCTTCTTGAGATTTTTTCGGCGAGCTTTCTCCGCTTCTTTCTCCGAAGTCGACCATATCTTGATTTGGTGGGAGATGCTCGGGCCCGATCTGAGAAAGTAAAAAAAAAAAGAAGATAGGATAGCTGTCGCTATGACAGGAACTCGCGCAGCAGGAAATTTTATAAAGTTACAAGGTTCTCCTTCGGGATGTGATTGATTCGAAATCCCGGGGCTGTCGCAAGTTGAAAAGGGAGACACAGGACACAGGCGCTCCTATGATACGGATACCGGTATGAGCCTAGGCGAGGTTCGCTGCTGCTGTTGTACGCTGCTGTTGGACTGCTGTGAACTGAGCGGGTGCTTTTGAAATCCAGAGAACGCGTGGGTGGAAGTGGTCGAGATTGTGTTCAGGATGGCACACACCACACGCCCGCAAACAGACGCACACGCAGAAGCACCGTTTGCGACTGTCACAAACGGAAGACCTTGAAGTACGACTGTTGTTATACCATGGCTGCCACAACGTCAAAACCTTGGGGGGTGATGTGATATGCAGACAGCAGCAGCAGCAGAGAGCAAGGCAACGAAGATAAAGCAAAAAGCAAAAAGGCGCTGAAATTGCGCCGCTCCTCTTGAGACTGCTGGGTTCCTGATTCCTATGAATACTGCTGTAATATCTTACTGTAATATAGCTCCCACACAAACCACCGTTCGTGGCTGTGGCTGTTACAAAGGGAAACGCTTGAAGCATGGCTGCTGTAGTGCCGTGGGGCTGCTGCCTCGGAGTATAGAGCCTTTGAGTGCAGGTGTGGTACAGGTACAACAGCAGCAGATCGACAGACAACGAGGAGAGGAGACCACTCGAGAGGTAGGTGCAGGTAGATACCTGGTACGTGTGTGCCGTGGATCCATGTGTTCGTGCTTGCAACACACTTGTCACGGTGCAGACACACGTGTGTATCACGATTCCATGTGCCATCCGACTACATGTGCGTGCCACGGTTCTATGGGCCATGCAGTCGTTCCACGTGCCATGTGCTCCTCGCGCCATGCTTCCATGCTCGCATGTGAACATGCCAGAAAGGTGCGAGTATGGGTTTCTATGGAACCTGCGTGGCGGTGCCAAGTCGGAACGCCACCAGTCGGGACGGGAAGCCATCGGACCGGGCCGTTGGTGGAGCAGAATTGTGTGGGAAGTGGGTATCTGTGCCTCATGGACCGAAAGCAGCTTGCCCAGGGAATCCAGAAGGAAAAAACGAAAGAAAAACCTACAAGAATAATTTTTAAAAAACACGTAAAACAATACAGAAAACACGTCAGGATACCCTTTTTAGTACGGGACAACGCACGGGCCGGCCCGTAGGTCGGCCTGTCAAATCCACGGACCGGGCCCACGTGAATGGCGGGCCGGCCCATATAGAGCCCGGGTGAGTTCTGGACAGGAATGCCGCCGTAAAATACCGACATAAAGGTTGTGTATCGACACAAGATCACCCACCTTACTTCTTCCAGAACGGTACAACACCAGGAAACCAGGTACCCTATTACCTATTACCTAGGGTCGGGGTTAGGGTTAGTGTGGGAGTTGGATTTAGAGTTAGGGTCCACGATTACCTCCCTTGTGCCTCCTCCGGCGCTCCTCCTCCTCCTCCTCCACCGCAACCCCCCGCTCCGCCAACGCCTCCGCCGCCGCCGCCGCCACCACCACCACCACCATGGGCATCGGCAATGGCGAAGAGGTCTCGCGCGTCGATCCGTCTGAGCGATGCCGTCTTAGCTACGAGGTCCATCATCAGCTCCAGGCCCGCCTCTCCGAGGAGGTCGAACAGGGACCCCTGGAAGGAGTCGCGGCCAAGTAACGCGGTACACCAATATTTAGAACGATCGCAAGATACTATATTGCAATATATACAGCAAGATGCTGCAAGGTTTGTGAAATGGTGACTCTGTACCAAGTATTGTATATACGGCCGCCGGTCGCAGATTCGCGTGATGTCCAAAAAGTTAGTTGCAGCGGCGTGGAGAAATGTGGAGGTCAGACTTTATGCCAAGTGTTGGGAGTGCTCTTCATACTGCCCACGGAGAACGGCTTTACCACAGCTATTGCTGTAGAGGCACGTACAGTATCATACATATGTAGCTCTCATCATCGGCAGAGAGGACTTTTCAAATCGTGATATTTTTTTAAGATCATAGCAGTTCTCAACGAAGCCTGGAAGGCATACGTTTTCGGCGGCATTCCCATTATGTCCTACATCCGAGCGCGTACAGCCGTCCGCGCAGGTTCCCACAATGGCGGCGCCGGCAGGGTAGCCACCGATCCCCGAGGGTTGGAGGTCAGCGAGGACATACCGGGAAGAAATATGCGCAGAGGTTGGCCCTGTCGCGAACCCACGCGCCATAACGCTGACAGCGCAGAGATTTTCGGAGATCCGTCGTAGGTTCAGACGTCGAGGCCTCGCGCAGGCCCCACGGTGCTTAGCGGGCGGATCCGTGACGCCGGCGGGTGCAGCCGAGGCGGACGCACTCCTCGCCGAAGAAACCGCACGGAAAGGCGGTCAGAGGTCGGAGAGCTCTGCGACACAAAATCCGTCTGAGAACTTAGATAGGTACTGGTATATTTACACCGTTCTTCTACTCGTCGACAGAGTAGATATCATACTCGTACTGCTGTACATCAGTACGTACGAGCAGACAGTATGTGACCCCGGATCTAAACTACGACTGAGAGGGAGCGAGAAAGGAAGGGCGAAGATAATAAATGGGATGGAAAGGTGGGACGGTAGTAACCTGCGGGAGGTTTACAAAACCAGCCCGCTCTAAAACTTTTACAGCGTTGCTCCCAAGAACGAGATCCCAGTCGACGACGCCAAATGGGGGACGGTAGTCCCACAGCAGGTAGGTCTGTTCGTTCAGTTTGGGTGTGGAGACACACCAAGGTGGGTTTCGTGGTGTTACCACACTCTCGGGATCAGCAACGAGAGGTAATTTCAGAAGTGCCCCGGAGAGCCAGGATGGCCTTGAAAGATCCTAGTGATATTTAGGCGGTACGATCTAGGGGATAGGACCTGGTATCCACCGAAAAAAAAAAAAAAAGTCACTGCACGTAGACTGGTGATATTGCTGTCAATCGATAGACATTGTCCATCATGGCGTCCACCGTCCACCACAATAGATTGTGAACTGTGGGCCGTGCTGATCGGTGGCTCGGTGGCTATTGCCTCACAGTGCTTTTAGGAGAACGGGCCAAAATAATGAAAATAGTGCACCAGCTCTGTAGCACCTGCTGCTTGCTTGGTTTTGACCCCCTCTTGCAAAAGTCGGCGGTCGGCAACGATGGCTTATGTATACGTATCATACACTGACTGTACACCATCCCACGACACCGTACGGGTTGGTGCAAGAGTCTATTAGACTAATAGACTACTACGTACGGTATCTATTATTGTGGTGACGAAACACGCTCCGATAGTCTGTTGTGGGTTTCGATGGCTATATCATATTGTTGGACACAATTGGATATTTATTGCCGGCAATAGGTATCGATAGACAACTAGATTGACCTACAAGTAGGGCCTGGCGGCCGCCGGTTGCTGACTGGCTTGATGCGGCAGAATTGTGGTGAAGAAGGATGGAGGTTTGGCATTTAGAGTGTTGTCCACACTTCCGACGGAGAATGAGAGTGACTGCTGTACGTGCGTCGTACTTATCTTTCGGTGACACATAGTAGACCCGGCACACATATGAGTATATATGCTGCTGCCAAGGGTTGACAGTGCTGTACATACTGCCCACGGAGAGAGTGACTGCTGGTACCGATTGTACTCGTATTATGCCTATCTTCGGTCAAACACAGCAGTAATATTACCCGACACACATGAATTATTACTGCTGCTGTCAAGCGTTGAGAGTGCACTCCGCACATTCCCCATGGAAAAGGAGAGTGACTGCTGTGCTGATACTCGTGCGTATCTTCGGCCACACACTGTACCCGACACTCATATTACTGCTTCACAGCAGCTGCTGCTGTTGTAGCTCGCGAGAGGTTTGACCGCGCCTCCTATGATACTTAACCTTCGACACAAACATAAACAACAACAGCAGCAAAACAAAATCTTCAGTTTTCCTATTCTTACAAAAACACATACCAGTACCTGGTAATATACAATATTATACAATATACCCCTTCAAAAGTGCAGTTTTTTTATGTCGAGACCCCATTTGCCTCGATTCTCGATTGATCCTCTGAAACCCAGCATAGCAGTTGTGAACAGCACGTTGAGCTTGCACGCATGCAGCTACAGCTACCCAGCTGAATCCAATACGCCATATACCCTGCCGCAACATCCCCGTTGAAAATATGTATAGCTGCTGTGCGTAGTGGTCTCTGTCCCGAGCGCTCGTCCCACTCGTTGAGTCTCTACTACCTATCGCCTAAAAGTACGAAAAATAAGACTACGTACAGTCCCGTCCCACCAAGGTCTCCCTTGTTTCCCGACATACGGATGTATTAATCGGTACCAGGTATGATGCCATATATACGTCATTGCAACCAAACCTTGGAGGCATGTATTTGCGCGGCGTTTGAAACATGTTGAAAGTCTCGACTACGGCCGCTCGCGCAGGCCCTCACGACGGCGGCGCCGGCAGGTGGCCGACGCTCACGGGGGAACGTTTGTCGGAGAGTACGCTCCCGAAGGAATCACAATAAGACATAATTCCTGTCGCGAGGCGTTGCGTCAAATCGCTGAGAGGGCAGGAAAGCCCCGTAGATTGCGGAGTTACCCGTCGCAGATTCCGACGCCGTGGCCTCGCTCGAGCACCGCTCGAGCGGATCCGCGGCGCTGGCCGTTGCAGCCAAGGCGGGCGCGCGCCCCGGCGCAGAAACCGCGCAAGAAGGTGTTTGGCAGTGGGAGAGACCCGCAAAAAAAAAGTGTCAGCTGCGCCTGAGAACTATCACAGATATAACTGGCATTTACTGTTAAACAATATCTATCGCAGATGCTTCCCCGAGAACTGCGGTTGAGGACAATAAAACCACCTATGGAGAACCTTGCCTCCATTGTTACACTGCCATACGTAAATTAGACATATTGTAGACATATTGTGCCAGAAAAACCAAGGCGTGTACGTACTACATAGCAGAGAGGGGGGGGGAGAGGGCTCTCTGCTTTAGAAACCCCGGATGTGAAATAAAATTAAAATTATGATTGGATAACGCCAACGAAATATAGCACATACACGCATTTACTACACACTGGTAGACACTATTCAATGACATGGTGCCGCAACAAGAAAGTGTACCGCAGTATAATATTCCTAACCGTGTACTTTCATACTGCTGCCGTCTTAGTGTAGGGCCTGCATATTGACTTTTCGAGTAAGATGTTGAAGATGTTACAGAGTCGACCAAATTACACCACGGTATTTTACGAAACCAATTGATCTGACTCCTATGTCCATGGAAATTCCAACACTTGCCATTGCCTTTACCCCAATATACCTGGTACCTACTTGTATAATGACCATATCTCGCAATTGACCTCGCAACTCCTTCTCCCCTTCCCGGGGCATGTGTGCCGGCGAATGCCGTCACTCATGGGCGACCTTGTACAACAGACAGTACAATTTGTTGTACGTATATTATATATTTCTGATTGGTTGGTCATCGTTTTCTGTCACGGTTGGGAGGGAGAAGTCCCGGGCCTGGCACGCCTACCGCAGCAACCCAGTTAGTTCTGCGGTATTTCCTCGTGTCAGACTATAAGCGCTTCTCTCCCTCGCGTAGCTCCGATCAGTTCTACTGCCAAAACGAAAAAAACACAGTCTCGGACAGCCGAGTCCCCCCAAATTGTACTCTATCATTCAACTCCTCCGAACAGATGGATTCCGAAGTATACAAAGAAAAAGGAAATACCTGGTACAGAGTATTTCTAGGTAACTACGTAATTGATCTCCGTTCCCCTCACCTTCGAAAGAAAAGCGGGCGGTGGGCGGGACAAAACCATTGACTGGCCAGTCACCGTTCTTGCGTACCTTCCACCGCCTGCTTTCTCCTCTACACACTTTATTTGAAATGTGCAGGCAGGTGGTCCTACTCGTACCACTTGTGCTGTTACCAGGTACTCGTACGTATTATACTACCACAGCAACAATATTGTTCGCGGGTTCGTTAAGTGATAATCGGTTATGCCTACAGCAGTACTGCAGTGTGATCTTTCACACTTCGTAACCGATCACCTCCATTTTCGTACCCAACACAATCCAGAATGCGTCTCCTCCCCAATGTCCTGTTTGGCCATCTTATCACGCGATGGGGCCACGGGCGACCTTTCATCCTTTCAGATTGTATACAATGGTAGCACATACTGGTATATACAAGACGGGCGGCGCATAAAACTGAGCAAACGAGTTTTCCTGTTGGCGTCTCTCTCTCCCTCTCCCATCTGGCAGTTATGCGTTTGGTCTCTTCTCCGATACGTTGAAGGACGAATTGGGATTCTCTCAAAGCAATGTCGACATCATCGCTAGCGTCGGAGAGCTCGGGCTGTGGTCTACCTTCGTTGTCGGTACGGTCACAACTTCTTCGCCCGTTTCTTGTACAGCAGTATCAGTATCCCTTTTTGTGTGCGATTTCATTGCGGGGCCGTGACAGGAAGAACCTTGAACTTGTTTTTTGTTCTATTTTGGTATTTTTTTGGTATTTTTGGCATTTTGTTGTTCTTCGCTTGTGTTGTCTGTTGTCGCTACCGGTAGTTTATAATTTTTACTCGTACCAGGTATACTCTGCTGTACGTATTATATCATATTTTCTTATTTTCTCGTTTTCTTGATTGGTTTGTGTTTGTTGTGCTCTCTCGTATCCACTTTTGGCATTTGGTTTGCTTACCTCGTTTCGCAATTTTGTCGGTGACCACGGGAGTGGTATCTCTCCAGTCTACTGCTATGGATGAAGAATAAAAATACGGGCACCGCGTGTGCTCCGTGCTCCATGTCGTTGGATATAAAGACCGGTTGCATGTGAAGACAACAACAACATGCGCGTGAATAGAGAGTAGAGCCCAAGATCCCGTAATAGTCGTACGCTGTTCGAGCGTTGGAGCCCACCAAGCACTAACCCAGACCTGTACAGCTTGGTGACACAGTGTTTCCCCCCCGACCAATGCTTGTGTGGATGCGTGAATAGCGTGCAGTACACGTCGCTGCGCGAGTCATGAGCTCATCAGTTGGAAAGCGGATGGGCGGCAAAACTATTAGTCTATTAATAATAGACAGCATTCGTGTTCCTCTACAGTACAGGTATGATAGCTTTAGTTATGATTGGGACCCCCGAGGGTTACTGCTGCACGATGTACGATGAAGAATCTGATCGATCTGTTCCACCCGCCTGCTTTTGCCACAACAGGTCTCATGCTCGAGAAAATAAGCCCCCGGCAAGTGTACGCTGTAGGCAGCGCGGCATCAGGTCTTGGCTTGGGATACGTATCGTTGGCTATTGGAAAGGTATGACGCATGTACTCGTAGCGACCAAAGGTCCCGTTTCTTGCACAAATTATCGGAGAATAGTTGGTTCTTCAGTATGACATTACTCCGTGGTCGTGCCATGCACGATATGCCATGTGCCAAGACTGCAATTGTAGGCAATTGTAGGTCTGTTGGGGCGATCCATGCTTCAACCAAATTGGCTCATCCTCATCACGTGATCAATTCAATATTATTTGTACCAGGTGTCTTCAGTTGATAAAGAGTTGTGCATCACCTCCGAGTTTTGTTTTTGACTCTTGACGGCTTTTTGTCCATGGATCGCGCTCAGGGGGCCCAACTATACAGAGTACCGAGCTCGTTACGAGCTCGTTGACCAGTGGCAAGTCACTGGCCCGACCTATTTTCTGCCACAAGGCACGGATTTTTGCTGTCGCAGTACAACTGCGCAAAGGCGTGCGGCCGAAAATGGTGCTGCGGGACAATATAAAGAGGCAAAGTTCCAAGCGGACATGATGCAGCTTCCATTTGCCTATTATATGATCACCACGACGACTGTGAATCCACATGTTTTGCAGCAGTATGTTATGTAGTGCCGCTCATAACAGGCATTTGACGCAGCAACCTTGTGCATAGATGGAGTATCCGATAGTAACAAAGCTTTACATGTGTAACCAAATGTTTTCGTGTTCCAGTTTCAAAACGGGGCGTTGTGCCTTTGGCCACAATAACGCACAAATTCGATCGTCATCCTATCGAAATATGAAACACGAGAGCAATCGACCGCCGTCGTTGCTGGAGCACGGCGCCAACAGAAGAAATGACTCGGGTATCGCCAATCATTGCCCGTTTCTGCTGTCAGCAGACCAACCGCGACAGGCTCTTGATTGACCTCTGACCATTGCCCGCCCTGATTTCCCAACTTGTGCAGATTCTGCCAACGAATCCTGCGTCGATGGCGGCGATGTTTTATCTGGCCAACTTCGGCACGGCGTGCTATGCGCAGACGGCGCAGTCCACTGCGGTCAGAAACTTTCCTGCAGCCGACAGGGGCAAGGTAAGACCAACGTTAACGTTGCGGGTTGACTTCGAAACGAATGTGCACGCTTTCGAGCAATAATCGCCACAAGAAGGAGGACCTCGCGAACGAATCGAGTATATTCCAGCTTCGTTATCGTGTAATACTCTACCTGGTACCGGTATTATTTCCGGTTTTTAAGGCCGCGGGCATTTTCTGATTATTTACCTGGCAGGCACTGAGTTTGTTTGGTCTGGGTGCTGCGTACGGCTCTACACAACGTTGACGAAATCTAAAACTATTAATAGCGGCATCTTCAGGTAACCAGCATAACCGGGCTGGAGGTCTCCACAAGGGTGTAAAGCGGTTATAGTCTCGATGTAGGAGGCTGGGGGCTTAATTTTCGTTTGTCGTTTAAGCGAAGAGATGCCTTAGAGCTTTTACAAGGGAAAGGTGAGCCGGGCGCCTCATACAACGGTAGTAGTAAGCGTCTGCAGTTTCTGGCGCGAAGCTCATGTCCCTTCAAACTCCCAAGTATAGATCCAACGGTCTCTCTCACGGTTGGGAAGATAGTATGTCAAGCAAAGGGTGCTTCACTGATGGCAGGTAGCGATGCCTGACCTTAGCGTGTCTTCGTGGTTCGCATGTTCAGTTGCAGTGTCTACGTGTCCACTGATCCTGCACTGCACAATTGCATTTGGTTTTGGTCCACCTGTAATGATTTCCTTGGTCACCCTATCGCGTGGGTTCCTCGTACCAATGCCACAGGTCTCCGGCCTGATCAAGTCTGTCTTCGGGCTGAGTAGTGCTGTGCTTAGCGTATTGTACACCGGGCTGTTTGGAGCGGAGCACGTCGGAAGGTTCTTACTTCTTCTGAGCGTTGGAGTGCCGCTGCTGGGCATGATCTCGTCGGTGCCTCTTAATTTGGTGCCGGCCAAACACCTTTCATACGCCATTGAGCGAGCTCAAGGGGTAAGGAGCGTGTGGCCAACCGCATTTTGTTGACCAAACTTTATGATGCGGACTACAACGTACTGTTGAAGCTCCCGATCTCATGTCGTCTTCATTGTAGTGTATTCCAATCAGTTTCGCTGTCTTCCGCCCATCCGGTTTTTCGTCTGGTGGTCCGCTGTACAAGTCCGTTGTAATGTACCTCAAATCTACATAACAGGTATAACATATTCGCGCACACCTTGAACGCCACATGTAATAATGAAGAGCAATGAAAAGCAATGAAGAGCAGGACCCCGGCCACTTTAAGCGCTCACTTGGGCGAAGCCTACGTACCGTATTGAATTCTGTTGTATTGACGCTAAATGCACCAGGTAGGTCGACGGACGGATTCTGTGATTGTGTACCGCTTTGTCTTGCACTGTATAGCTTGAAGTGATGATCGTGCCATACAGATCGACACGCGCGTGGTATCGTCACCAGTTGCCGTTTCTAAAGCTATGTACACGACGAACTGCTGAAGCTGTTAAGCCGCGCAACCATCTCCCAGTAGCAGCCAACACCAGCATGGGCGATATCCAACTGATCATGTTTGTTTACCCGCCACTGCACTGTGCTACCGTTGTCATCTCAAGGTGTCGCCCCGGCTGACGCCGTTCTACATCTGGTTTGCATCGGTCACCTTGTTCCTCGTCGCTGCCGTGGCCGCGGTTTTCTTCCCGTTTGCCCTCCCGGCGCCGTGGGCGGGTATTTGTCTTGTGATTGTGGTGATGTCGGTCTCTGCTCTTCCCCTGCGTTACGGCCGCGTTTACATCCGACGCAAAGTGTTCGACCACTCAAGAGAGTCTTCGGCGCACAGCATTTTTGATATAGAACCAGATCCACGGAACGCCGGCGACACCAGTGACAGCGTCAGTGCCGATTTCCCACTGGAGGAGGATCTATTTCGGGGCGAATTGTTTCCGTTGCTGGGATCGACGGACGGTTTGGGAGCCGGACGCAATGCTGATATCGAGAGCTGCAGCCTCACTTGGGAGCAGTGCCTAAAGGTAAGGGACGCGGCGAAAGCGGTGTTGCGGCCATTTGCTTTGGCTGCTGTTTTTCATTTGTTCGGATGGTTTTATAAATAGTATCATAAATAGTACCGTCATTTGTTGACCCTCCTTGACGCTTTCCTCTCTCCATCTCCATGCCCTGTCTCCTTGCCCTGCAGGACATGCGATTTTGGGCCCTCTTTGTGAGCTTCCTCTGCGGAGCGGGATCGGGTCTCGTTGTGATCAACAACGTGGCGTCTTTAGCCGCTTCGCTGGAGATGACATCTAGCACTCTCTTGGTGAGGAAACGTGCTTCTACATAATACTACTCGTAATATCTTCCTTTGCCATGGCTCAGTTTTGCGGCAGGTGCGAGGTGGTTTTGAAACCTTAAGCTGTTTGACACAGCAGGGGAGCAGCGTGCAAAACCCAATCACAAATGTATTCGCTTGTATTTCAGAGCTCTGTCCGTCCGCCCTCCCTTTGCCTGTTACATGTTTATGATGCAGGTTACGGCGCTCGGAATATCAAATGCTCTAGGCAGAATAACCGCCGGGTGGGCCTCAGACCGTATCGTAAGTGCAGGGTTGCCACGGTCATTGCTCTACTGTGGAATGCTGCTACTCACATGTGGAGTCGACTTCCTTCTCGCTGCCGGGTAAGAGGATGGGGGAAGTGCTGGGAACTCGTGAAGTGTACGCAAAACCACCAGCCCACATCTCTCACGAGGAATGTAGAATACGCGCGACTAACTTCCACGCATCACTTAAGTTGAATGTCGACTGATCGACGTTTTCATAATAGTTGGATTATATAAAACACATTCGGTACTACGTTCGCTTGTGCACTGTCAGCCACGCTTTTGTCTCGTGATTTTTTGCTTGTAACATCTGACATGACATTGTTCGTGCAACCGCTGCTATTGCATGCAGGATCAAGTCTCTCCTGTATGTGCTTTGTGTGATGGCGGGTTTCAGCTACGGATCGATGTTCTCGCTGGTTCTAGCATTGACGGGCGACCTCTTCGGTGCAGAACACATCGGCACTAATTACGGCCTCCTGGATCTAGGTACGTACCTGGTACGCGTTAAAGTGAAAGCAGTCTGTTTAGGTGCGTTACAAGAGACGTTACGGTATCAATAGACTAGAGTAGGAGCCCATGAACAGTGACAAATGAGGTTAACACGCCTTTTTTCCCCCCTCGCTGTTTTGATTGCCGCCTTCGTCAAAAGGCCCAGCTATTGGGTCTTTCGTGTTTGCCACAGGAGTGGTCAACTTGTTCTACGACAAGGGACAAGTCACGCCAGACTGCATTGGCCCGCAGTGCTTCGGCGAGACATTTTTGTGCACGGCTGTTGCATGCCTGTGCGCCTGTGCCATTGTGTATATTGTGTTGGTTCGACCCGGCTTCAAGGCACGAGTGCGACGGGCTCAGCTATGAAGTGCCTGTGCTCTTACTGTAGTTGCAAAAGCTAGCTGTACAACTATAGTAGTATGCAAGGGGGCTTCGTCGCGGTGGGATGATGCCCGCCTACGGCTCCGCGCATGCCCGTAACGGTCGAGGATGTCACAGGCAAACAGAGCCCGTAAATCCGACATTCCGTACTGCCAAGGGGTGCAAAAAAACATCGTGGTTGAGTGCAGAGAAAAAACGCCTACGGCTCCGCGCATGCCCGTAACGGTCGAGGATGTCACAGGCAAACAGTGGCCGTAAATGCGACATTACGTACTGCCAAGGGGCGCAAAAATAAATCATGGTTGGGTGCAGAGAAAGAACGCCGAGCATCAAGAAACACACTCCCGTTTTTCGTAGCTGTTCGTACAGCAGCATAAGTATACCTGGTATACAACAGCAGCTGCACTGCTCGTACGTATAAATATAACCACAGCAAACAGCAGCAGCGGCAGTACAGCGACAAACGGCAAGCCGTAGAAGTACAGCATACCAGGTAATATCACATGATACTACGTTGTGTAGCAGCAAGCATCCAGGACACAAAAACCCTACGTAGTCCGAGTGCTATTTGCAGTAGGTAGACACGCATCCGAGATCTACATGGTTGTGTCGACATTAACCAAGCAAAAAAAAATGATTGTGAAAAAAGTGCGAAAAAAAGGGAGATCGAAGGCATACGAGGGCTCCAACTGAGCCTTCTTCACAACGGCTTAGGACAGATTTTCCAACGGTCGTGTTGTTGATTGTTCACCATTTCGCCGGCTAGAAAGCACTTCCAGGGTGGGATCAAGCCACGGGCGTAGACCCAACCCCTAACCTTGACCCTGGCCCAAATGTGGACCCAAACGGGCCAGAAACGCGGCTGCGCCGCGTTTTTTTGTTGTAGTAAAATTAAAATTCCGAGATGCGAATCGTGATTTGCCGCCCTACACTAATAGTGAGATTTTTCTGTCCCAAGTCGTAGTCAGGATTACTGCTCCAACTCCGGCGATCAGGGTCGTATTGTACCAGGTATAAGCTAAAACAAATGGGGAAAAAAATGTACATGCTCGTAAAAAGAAGGGAAACCAAGGGTATGCCGGGATTTGAACTCGGACCGTGGCAGTACGTAATGAGTCCAAGTTTTCAAAGGTTCGCCTAGAATGCCAAACTTGCAGGGTTCTTTACGGTTATCCGTCCGTACAAGGTGCGGTTTTACGAAATGAAAAATCGTACGGTGCGGTTCGGTGCGGTTTTCATAAATCAGGAATCCTACGGTGCGGTTCGGTGCGGTTTTCATTCTCACGGTGCGGTGCGGTGCGGTTTTCAGAATCAGG
>JAYJME010001602.1:0-15899 GCA_036873775.1 Costaria costata
TCTGGACTTGACCATCATCGTCATGATGCGTGCCTCCCTACCTATCGACGTACGATTAAATACATAGCGCAGTAGCGCCCGGACCCCCCCTCGCGTTATGTATGCCTCCAGCGCATGCCACTCGTGCCTCCCTTTCCTTTCGATTGTTCCGTTAAACGTTTTTCGATTTTCCTGTTTCACTTTTCGCCCATTCGCTCTTTCTTTTATGTTGTCTTCTTTTTGCTGGTTGATGCTCTCTCTTCGGTTCTCCAACCACCCCGCTGCAGGCTTGCGAGTCTGCAAGTCCGCGCACTATATTGCGTGATTTTTCCTTTATTTTACCGAGGCAGTCTTCTACTCCTCCTGAATTTTGGAGCCGTTCCTGTGCGATCACGGACTTGACTTTATATAGCTGCAATATGAATTAATGTGAGAACCAGTGAGAATACCAAATTAATGCAAGACCCAGCACTTACTACGGGGGACCATAGTTAATAGGACCTACCTACTGTGGACACAATAGGACCTACTGTAGACACCAAAACCTATACATTTCCCTGTGTGCTAACAATATATGGTCCATAGTATATAGGACCTACTTCAAACACAATATAACCTACTGTAGACACCAAAACCTATAAGTTTTCCTTTTTTTGCTAACAATTTTTGGTCCTATTTACTATCGTCCCCCATAATAATAGTAGAGTACCGCACCGGCGAAATAAAGCGACTTTATCTTTCTGTGAGCTGTTCGTGTCTTCCAGACGACAATACTTACTGCGCCTGCGCGACTTCCAAATGATGTTTCAGCCCATACCATTCCGCACCATAAACAATTTTAATAGATCACGCGCGAGATAGTTTTGTGCTATACAGAGTACGCGACAGCAGGTAAGAAACTCCTATTTTGGCTAAGGCTCTCACGGCTTATTCTTATCTCAAGGTTGAGCGTAGGCTCTTAGAAACTATTGTATAGGATTTAGGGGAGCGTTCCTCGCTGAGCACAAAAAACATTTCGCAGTAAATTCTTATTTTTCGAAAACAATCAGCCTGAAATTCTTACTACCAAACTATTAACCCATCTCGCGTACTCTGTATGCCGTACCAAGTGTGTGTGGTTTTTTGTCCGCGAGCTGTTTCAGAGAAGAAGCTTTTATCAGAATCTTTAATTTTCCGTCCGTTTATCGGTTGTCCCGCCGTCTTGTACTTTGTTCAGGAGTACGTACTCCATGCCTGGTTGCGCGGCTGCTACGCAAGTTAGTTCCTCGAAGGTATTGTTATTTCCAAACTGCTCCTCCTTAGATACGCGCAGCCTGTGACCTGGCGTGCCACCCAGTGCCCCTACCACCTCGAAATCAATCTATTAATAGTGCGTATTTATGTTGGGCGTGCGGCATGTACGTATTATGTATGATATGTACGTTGTCTGCGAACCGTTTCACAGAGAGGAGCTTCTCGGAATCTTCAAGAGCCCATCCGTCCGCCGTGTGGCTGTTGTTGCGTATTTCCACACAACCATTGAAACTGCCTCTGGCATGACAGTGCGTGGTACGATGCATTTTTTTTTGTAATGCATTATCTCTATGTCGTACTTTGTGACCACAGAGGGTGTTTCTCCTAGGTAGGGTGAAGAATCAGCACGGGCAATGGGTACGCTGGATGTCGACGAGTAGAAGAACGGTTTAATATGAAGAACACACACACACACACCTCTCTCTCGCCCCCTCTCCCTCCTCCTGTCTGTGTGCCCTACTCGTCGACGCACCAGCGAGCGCGCCGCTTACAACACAGCGGCATTTGCTCAATCAAGGAATGCTTTTAAACTTCCAAGTTCTTCTTCATGTACAATCGGGTACAGGTATAATATAATACGTGATGGCAGTAATAACCTCCCACAGGACACCAAGGCTCTATATAATAAACACTGCAGTAATAATACTACAGCAGTACACATCACACTGGATGAGCGAACAAACATCAACATTAAATTATTCTTGGGAGGGGGCCTCCTATCCCCCCGAAAGGGAGGGCGGGGGCGCGGGAGAGTGTACACATCTTCTTCTGGTGGCGCCGGGGACTCCTGTCCTGCTGTCCTGCAATCCCCTGGCGCTAACAGCCGTATATTGGTGGCAGTCATCATCCGAAAGCCACCTACTATGTGTGATGTCTCTTTCGCAACTTAAATGTACAGTAGTACTACTACTGTAGTAAGGAGTAGTACTTGGTCTGGCCTGGTACAAGTTGCGAGTCGTCCACCATTATATCCCCCCTTACTCCCCGCAGAGAGAACATGGCCCGTGGGAAACGAAGCTGCACCAACACTGCTTCCGACAATTTTATTTGTTGCCACGAGGAAGTAAGTGCGAATTTTCCGGGTAGTAAGAAAGAAGTGCGGAGAAGCCTTACAGTAGTGTGGGATGTTCCCTACTGTTAAAGAAAAAGTGGAACTTCCCCATGTGGAACCTGAAAATACTTCTGGATCCCCCAAAAAGATAAGAACCGCCTGGAGGTTTGGGCAGGTCCGCCCGTGCATCCGGCCGACCTGTATACCCCGCTGTTCTAGGGGGGGAGAGTGTTATAAGGCTCAGTTTGGCTAGGCGATTGGTTAACCTTTTACCAGTAGCCCAACAGACTAATACCTTAACAGGAGCGAGCATGGTGGGTATGGTACCCAAGGAAGGACGGATGAATTAAGCTATATACGCATTGAGTGAACCCCATGCTACACGTATACGAAGTATGTATAGTGTACCAGTATATCGGTTGGGCAGGTAGCGGAGAGCTATCGACCTGACATGACATCGATACGTCAGTTGGGCTGCTTCGAAGAAGAGGTGTCTATTGGTTGGGCTGTTTGGGAAGAGCAATTGACCCGATGTCGTGTAAGTGCAATGACATTTACAGTAGGCATACATACTATACGAAGTGTGCATTCTATCCTCTGAAACGCTGGCAGGACGTACGAGATGCGGTACTGCTGATGCGCTCAGGTACCGGGACATATCCACATAAACCACATGTATATTATTGCTCCTCGCGAGTGGGGTGGCAAGACACCACGAGGCAAGAACAGGCGGCGAACTACCACCCGAAATCCAACCAAACGTGATTTCCCGTCGTGCATGTCCCACCACCATAAATCTAACCTATAATTGGAACTCCCTGGTATACCCAACAGCAAACATCCAGCCAGTATCCGATCATAAGAACAACGGACATCCTCCCTGCTTCATAATCGATACTGCGTGATGCCATAGTACCATTTACTCAGAAAAAGAGTCAACGCAAAATACTCACAGTCAACATCCTCCCTGCACTGTTATGAAGACTGAAAACCACGCCGAAAACCAAGAACTAAAATCCCGGAATATAATTCAAAATCAAAACCCAAAATCCAAAATGCGAAACCCGAAATGCAAAACCCAAAACCAAAATCCAATTCCATAATCCGACGTACCTGGTAGTGTAACAACTCCAGACACCAAAACAGACTTTATTCTGCGAAAAAGCCTAAAATCTACCCACGTAACAGGATATCAAATTAGGAAACTCAAAAGCTTCGAATCTCTGGTCCCAGAGGTAATGTGCCTTTCTCAGTGCCGCATACCACTTCAAATTTCCAAACTGTACCCTTTTAACTCCAACAGCGACCCGGAAATCAACGCTTAGCCTTCCCGGGTAACTGGGCATCAGCTGAGCGAAATATGGTCGGAACAAGTGTTTGCTCAGAAACTCGATCCACAAACAAAATCAGATATCAAAAGCCTGAATATCACGATCCACAATGAAACTCAGATCTCAAAAGCCTGAATCTCATGAACCGGAATCGCAAATAAGTTTTCAAAACCAAAAACTACACGTTGCTTTCCCCGTACGTGTATCTATCGCCGGGTGTTACGGCCATACTATGGCATACCGGGCCGGGTGTTCAAGACTGCTTGTCAAGACAGACTCCAAGAGCACTGAGGCGACGGTACGAAGACGAAGACTATGGTTCACGGGCTTCGTGGCACGCATGGGAGAGGAGCGCCTGCCGGAGAGGGTGATGTTTGGGGAGATGGTCGGGGGTAAGGGCTCCTCTGGGGGGCAGGAAAGGGACTGGATAAGGGGCCTCGAGGAAGTCTGAAGGCGTTCGGCATCAAGCCCGAAGGGTGGCGCAAGGTGGCACACAAGGCATGAAGATGGTTCGGACGGGTTGAGGACGGGGCGCGGGCCTTCGTGCGGAAATGGCATGACGGGGGGAGGAGGACAATGGCAGAACGAGACAAAGGACGGTTTCAATCGCGACAGAAACCACTGATGCCAATGCGCGCGCGTGTAGGGGCAGGGGGGGCAGGAAGGGGAGCGGGGGAAGGGGAAGGGGGGGGGAAGGCGTCCTGCCCAAACGATTGACGTCTGGGTATTTATGGCCATCATCGTCGGCGTGGGTGTATTTTATTGGACGTACGTAGGTAGCGCAGTGCCGCCCGGACTTGCTCGTTTTTCTGCTGTATACCTTCAGTGCGGCCATACGGTTTCCCCTGCCTTCCTTTTCTTCCTGTCCCCCTTTCTTACTGTCTCCCTTGCGTTTTCCGTTTCCACTTTTCGCTTTTTTCCTTTTATTGTTTGTTGTTTCGCTCTTTCGTGTTTAGTTTTGTGTTTAGTTTTGCTATTTTTTTCGCTTGTCTGAGCTCTGCTTATTGGTGGATTCTATTTTTTGTTTTGTTTTGTTTCTGTGCTCCATGTTAATGTAGTGTCCGCATGTGACACTTGTGGTGGACGTGCTGATCCGGAGACTTGGCGCGAGCCGCGGTTAAGCACGGGACATAGCTGAGAAGATGGCTTCAACTGGTTGTGAGCGAGATGGGTGCACCTTCAGCCACCCTCTACCTGTGATGGAGTTTCGTATCGTATAGACATTTGTAACCCGTTTATATTCGGTACGAAACAGGAATACTATTTACCGTAGTCTTATAGGTGATTGAATGTGTCATGTCATGGCCATCTGTCGTAGTTTATCGGGATCATGCATAGCGACGCTCCTCGCCGTCACCATGCCCCGATCGTTCGGGTCTGTTTCCTTTTTGTCTCTTATGGTTTCCTTTTATCTGTTTCTTTTTGAGTACATTAAAGACTCTGTGTTCTCTGTCTGTTTCCTTTTCTGTTATTTTAGAGACTGTCTGTTTTCCTTTGGAGTACTTTTGGGTTTGATCGGCCTTGGACCGAGAGCTATAGCCCAACGGAGAGATTCATGGACTTAACCGCTACGAACCATTAGGAGAACGCTTCCCAACACCGACAACCCTGCACCCCACTCCGGGGATACTACAGTACTGTATGACACTACCCCTCTTGGCTTCACGTCTGGATGTACTCTACCACGTATGCATTGCACGGACCGATCCAGAGGAACGTTCCACGTGGATGCTCCGCGGATGCTTGCTCATAATAACTGGCCTGACTATCGTATGGACACGGACAATGGGTGCGCTGGATGTAGACGAGTAGAAGAA
The DNA here is from genome assembly GCA_036873775.1 of Costaria costata. Taxonomy (NCBI): domain Eukaryota; class Phaeophyceae; order Laminariales; family Agaraceae; genus Costaria; species Costaria costata. Next base: position 5,472 of record JAYJME010001602.1, read on the forward strand.
CGGTTTAATGTGAACAACACACACACTGCCATGAAATGAGTATTTTCTTGTAGAGTTCGAATTGTGCCGCATGATAATGCCAAATATCCATACGTACGTGACGGCGTACACCCTTACTTCATGCTACTGAGCATTGACTAGCTATATAGTGCCACCTGTTATTAATAGTACCCTGCTACTACAGCAGTAGTATAGACCACTTTGTTGCCGATCAGTGATTCGGTAGACTAGGGGTATTCACTTGGTTTTAGAGACCCATCCTATTTTGTTTTCGCTAGTGGGGGGGGGGGGGCGGGGGGGTATATTTTTTTTTTGTCCTATTGGTTCCTGGGATCACAACGGTCCGGTTGATTTTTCCTTCTATCTATGCTCTGGGGGTAGTGGGGTGTCAGGGACTCGGGTCCTTGTGCGCCCCTGGGTAGACTACTGGCTACCTGTTGCTGGAGCAAAATTCTCCACCCTCCCCCCTCCCCCGTGGCTTGCGTATTACCTGGTATGCTCTTTCTCGTTCCTTCTCCTTTCAATTCGATTTGTTTCACTTCATTTTCTCCATTTTTGGTATTGTTGTGCGGTTGCGTCGCCGCTTTCTGTCGCAACTCCTCCAACGTACATATCTGAATCTGGTGCGTATTATTTATAGTGTAGTATGCGCACGCTAGGGCAGCTAGGGACACATTTTTTTTGTTTTGTTACTGAAGTGTATGGTTTTCTTCAGTAGTTTGTTGTTGTTGTTGTTGTGGCTGTTGTGGTTGTTGTTGTTGTTGTTGTGGCTGCTGTTGTTGTTGTCGATCTGACAACTGTAATAGTAGTGACTCATCGCTGAAATCAAGTACTACTCGTACGTACGTGGTCACAGCACAGCACAGTCACCAATAACTCTGGGAGTGGCAGAATACCTTGGGAAATATAGAAATTAAAACAGGAACAATGCGCATATTACATAATAACTCAAGCAAACAACCACGTGCAGTACTCTACAGTACCTACAGCAACAACACACCAGGCATTAGGCGCAAACCTCTTGAACCGTTGCTCGTGCATAGACTTAACCCTTTTACTACCGCAAAAAAGCATCCCACACTATTTCCAAGCACCAACCAACAGAATATTCCCCAAACTTTACTGCCCGGTTGTTCACAAAAGCCATCAACGACACAACATATACATGTAACCCGATCAGAAATCTACTTCTGGAAAAAAGAGCGAAGTTTACCCCTACCCCCCAAAAAAAAGCTGTACCCCCATATGGGGACACTCCCCCCATGCGTACCCCCCTCATACGGGTTATTATTCTACTGTCTCGAGTTTTGATCAGACCGGCCTAGTCAACCTCCTAGAGACATTGGAAAGCACGGCATCCACGCACAGGTCACTCAATAGCGTTCGGGCAAGGGTTCGGGTAATGGCCGGGGTCGGGGTTCAGCGCCATATCAGCGCTCTTGGTGCGTTGTACACAGATTAAACCTATGGGGGGTACGCGTTGGATGTCCCCCTAGGGGGGTACATAAATCGCTTCGCACCCCCCGAGCCCCCCCCCCTCTTTTGGCACAAGTTTTATGGATCTGCTGACCCGCCAATCGACCGTGCACAGCAAAGTAAAGTTTCATCTAAAGAGCGAAGTATGCTTATTATAAATGATAAGAATACACCAATCAGGACGCACAACATGTAATGTCCAGTATACAGCAGTATACCGATATTTAGGCGATAACCGTCCTTATATATGCCTTTCTTTCTATTTATTTTTTCCCCCTACATAGATAGTCGTATTCTGTTTTCGCCTTGCGTGTGCTTTCTTTGGTTCGTTCTCGGGGTGTATCTGTTGTTTTACCCTATTATTGCTCGCGAGCTGTGGCTCTACTTTTTGGGTGGAATGTTTTTGTCCTCTTGATCTTGATTTTGTTTTTCAGTCCTTTTCGCTGTTCGTTTAGTTTCTTTCTATCATTTTTTCTTAGTTTTTCTTTTCTTTTTCTTTTTCTTTTTTTCATTTTGATTTATCTGGCGTAGGAATTGATGTTGTGCCTGTCTTACCCAGTACGCTGGCATGACAGTGCGTGGTATATACGATGCATTTTTTGTAATAATGAATTATCTCTGTGTCGTAGCTTGTGACCACAGAGCGTGTTTCTCCTAGGGTGAAGAATCAGCACGGACAATGATGGGTGTGCTGGATGTCGACGAGTAGAAGAACGGTTTAATGTGAAGAACACACATCATACATGTTATTAACTCAAAATCTAGAGTCCGTGGTCACACAAAGGTGCTGGAGCCCTATATAGGAAGATCCGAAAAACAATAATAAAATCGAAATTCGGCCTGGAAAGCACGACGCTTTCCCGCCTGAAACGCAAGAGACGAAGGAGTACTTTCAGTTGGCGGGTGAACCGTTTGAGGGCGTGGTAATGTGATAACTATTATACGTGTTTGTTGTTGTTGCTGTTGTTGTTGTTGTTGTTGTTGTTGTTTTTGTTTTTTCTTTAAACTCATCGCTAAAATCAAACCCGTGGTCACAGAACAGTGTTAAGGTATTCGTCTGTTGTTGGGCTACTGGTAAAAGGTTAACCAATCGCCTACCCAAACTAAGCCTTGTAACACTCTCCCCCTCTAGAAAAGCGGGGTATACAGGTCGGCCGGATGTACGGGCGGACCTGCCCAAACCACCAGGCGGTTCCTATCTTTTTGGGGGATCTAGAAGTATTTTCAGGTTCCACATGGGGAAGTTCCACTTTGCTTATTGTTGTGGACACGGTGAGACTCGAAATCCCGACCTCAAAAACCCATGGTCCTGCCATCCACGCCATTTGTTAAGGTATTAGTCTGTTGGGCTACTGGTAAAAGGTTAACCAATCGCCTACCCAAACTGAGCCTTATAACACGAGCCACTTGATACCGGGTCCCTATCCTCCTTCGTCTCCCGGCTGCGGTCCACCGCCACCCGCCGGTGAAAAAAAAAAAAACATGCGGCAGAGTCGAGCCTGGCAGAGTGAGAGAGGTATTTCGTATTTTGTGCGTTATTATACCGCAGTGACACATACATGATGATCTATGCCAGGCACTGCAAACTAACCGGGTACTGTGTGTACCAGGTACCAGGTATATAGCAGAGGCCACGAGAAACAAGTGATGCCGAGCCTTTTTTACCTGGTCTTTGTACTGGCTCCTGATACACTACAGTACTACAGTACAGCAGTACACACTGTATACAAGTACTCCTGCTACGTACTGCTGTTGTTGTAGAACCATTGATTATGTGTATGTCGTAACGATACCCAGACACGCTGGTACCAGGAATGCCGTAAAGATTCGACGCGTAGCAAGTCAACCCGGCATCGACCAACCGCCCAAGTAAGTGCACCCGGTAAAACCCAAAACACAACCGTGCTTCCCGCGATCGCACCCTTCCACCGCCGCCACCGCCGCGCTTGCGCTCTTGACAACTGTCGCCGGTGACATTGGTGCAGTCGTCGCTTTGCCTTTGACCTGCGCGCGCTTCTTGCGAGTATTGTCTGAGACGACTTCTTCATCGTCGTCTTGCAGCCTGCGTCGCCCCGAGTGGATATCTTTTTTGTCGATCGGCATTGGGGCGGTGGCGCAGAAGACCCAGCCCAAGCCTTTCCCACAGGCACCCCGCTACCATGTCAACATGCCGGCGAAGACTCTGGCCGGGGTGCACGAGTAGCAACCACCTCTGGAACTTTCTACTGGCAATCACAGCGGAGAGCTGCGAAACGTGCCACGGGCGTACGGACAGAGCTGGCGAACCGGAACATCGGGCTGGACGAGGAAATATAACGGGCGTGTAACTGCCGGACAATCGGATGATCCACGGCGATGAACCATGACCGGATGAGCGCAAACGCGAAGAGTGTCGTAGTACTCGTAGTGTACTTGTACTCGTAGTGGCTCGGAGAACCCTTGGAAATCGAACAATTGCTCTAGCCAGCCAAGGTCACAGTAGCAAATGGTGTACCCTCCTTAGACGCACAGGGACATAGGAGCTCGGAGATCCAACGGAGAGCCGAAGGACCCAAGGGCGTTAGACGAAGATAACGTGGCGTTATGTATCAGGGTACACGGAAACCACGAAATGCGCAAGATGCACCTCACGGAACTGGAACCTGGAACACCTGACCCCCACCTGTGCCCACGGTGATTAGTGGTGCTGGTTGCCAGTTAGTGGGCATGCGTTTCGTGCAAGGGCTTGCCCCTTCAGTAGAGTCCACATAGTTGCAAAGGTGAGGTGGTGCTGCAAGACAAAAGTTCGGAGTATATGTTCAGAAGAAGGTGTTGGTTTCCTTGTTGAACTGCTGTGTGAAAAACATTACTGAAAAGAGTACAGTCTACCCTCTGGTACCTGGTACAACATACTCTTTTCAGCACTACGTGTTCATGAATCAGTGTCTCAAGACGCTGCACGACGTCAAGGCGTGCCACATGCCTGACGGGGGCAACTCAGCAACATGTACACACGTCTTCTATTTTTTGCCGTCGTGTCAATTGCCTCCTTGATATTCGCGAGGCAATCCCTGACGAGCAACTACCTCTCCACGCCCAGGCCACAAAACCAAGTCGGATATTTTTTGGGTGTCGCTGTTGCCGCTGCTACAGCAGCGGAGGAGCAGGAGCAGGAGCAAGGGCAGGAGCAGGAACAATAGCAAGAGCAAGACATGGCAAAGCAGCAGCAGAAGCAGCAGCGGGATCGAGAGCATGAGGAAGACGATAGCAATGTAGAAGGGGGAAACAAGGAGGGGGAGCAGGAGGCGGGGCAGGGGGTGGAGCAGGAAGACGAAGAAGCCCACGAGGGAGTCCAGGAGGAGGCGGAGGTGGGGGTCGAGGAGGAGGAGGAGGAGGAGGAGGAGGAGGAGGAGAAGGAAGCTCACGAGAGACTCAAGGAAGGGTTGGAAGCTGACGAGAACGTCAAGCAAGAGGAGGGGGCGGAGGAAGAGGGGGAGGAGATCCATGCGTTGTTGATGGCTTCCCCCCGCTGTTGGGAGAATCCGGGTGTGCTCGGCTTCAACAAGCTGAGGGCTAGGACGACGTTAGGAGCTTTCTCATGCGTGCACCAAGCGAGGTGGGGTCGCCATTCAACTGGATCACGAGCGTCCTGTTTTCATTGCTTCGTTCGAATGTTTCATGTACAGATAAGCGATTTCCACTTCACGATCTAGATCTTTCGGGGCAGATCGATCCCTGATCTGTAGGGTCTAGCTCATGTTGCCGGGTGGAAGCCGTATAAGCTGCATGATCTACAACCCAAAAACAGACAGCAAGTTGTTAAGACAGGGACTCTGTAGGACATGTTTCCTCGGTTGGATCTGTACTGTACATATCTTGGATCTGTACTGTACAGATCTGTACAGTACAGATCTTGCACAACATCTCGTAACAGCAGGTTAGGAGCTAGATGATGATCTAGATCGTTGTCTGTCCGACGCGTCGAATGTTTTAACTACCCCGATACCGGCACATGATGTACATGGGTACCGGACGCCCACTACGCAAGCTCGCATTAGCGCGCGATAAGTTTGTGATATCGATGCTATCATGTCTGTCTCTGCTGCGCACATCTAGCGGTGATGCCACCTGGCTGGTGTTGTGGGTTCACCGCGAGTTGGGGGGCACGATACTGCGTAACAGGTGGGGTTCACGCGCCATGCCAATACGGGATGCCTGCTGCAAGCCACACATACATACGTGTGTTCCATCGCTACATGACCGTCGGCGCCGACGTTATTTGTCGCCAGCCCAACGAAACTGCATTTGTATCCCGGGCCAGGGAGGCAAGACAAAAAGAGAAAACGACACCACACTCCTAAGAAGGTCATACTAGTAACGAAAAATACACCAGTGGGGTGGGACTTCTGGACGTATTAAAGGGTTCGTTTATGATTTTTTTAGCTTGATTTTAGTATGCCCCCCTGCCTGGGTCTTGAAAATGGTAATGGGGTATCGGATTTTTGTTTTCGTGGGCTCCTGCCCGGGTGCACAAAAAGACACGCCTAAACAAGTGCTCGCTGTACCTCCGCGGGGAAGGTCAAGATCAGCGACAGCGATTCCCCCGTTCTTCCCCAACCGTAACGTAAAAACGCCACCCCGCAGGACGAACGTGGAACTCCCGACGGCCTCTGAGAACGTTCTCAGCCTCGACGGCACCTGGAGATTCGCCCTTCACTCTTGCCCCGAGAAAGCTCTGGCTTCAGGATTTTTCCGAAGAAGGTTCCAGGAGGAGATCGACGAGGGGAAACCCGCTGACCCTACCCCACATGGAAACTTTATCGGCACTCCGGGCCAGGCGGAAGGGGTGGGATGTGGAGGCGGGGGGGTGGGAGGTGATGATGACGGCGTGCGTGGAGCGGACGGGACCTGGAGAGACACGACTGTTCCCAGCTGCTGGCAGATGCAGGTCTGCGTGTGGGTATGCTTGTGTGTTTTGTGTGCGTGTGAGTTCGTGTTTGTGTTGGTGTTTTTGTGTGTGCTCTTGTGTCTATGCTCTGCGTTTGTTTGGCTTGTTTTTCGTTTTTACTGTGTCAGTGTCGAGAACAGTTACGGCGCAGCCGCGCCCGCGCTGCAAGCAGGCTCTGCTCGTCGATGTCAACAACGCTGAGTTTTTTCACTACGGTAGGCGAAAAGTGACGTGCTACTGCCGCGAGCATAGTACTTCAGCACGTGTCGACGAGTTTGTCCCTCTTTGCCGCTTTCGCTCTTTCGAGCTGCGTGGCATTGCATTGACGAGGCCGGTAACATGGCGTGACACGTTGTGGTTGCCCCAGCCAGCAAAACACGCCCACCGCACGTGCACGCCCCTGCTCTCCTCCGCATAATCTGAAGAAGCCGCCCTGATTCCCTCAGTAAATGCCCTGCCGTTATCCGAGCAGTTTGCACGCTCATACGAAGCGTTTTCACGGGACAATCGAAGCCGGACCCACCAGAAGTCAAGGTAGAAGTTTGGGTATAACAAGGGCGAGAAGTCCCGCATGGAAATATAATAAAAAGACGAAAAGCTACGGCATTGAGAGAAGGGTAAAGGGAAGCAAGGGTGGGTGTGATCTCATGCCGTAGCAGAGAGGCCTCATTGATCCCAAACTATATATTAAAGCTACGGCGAAATGTTACAACAGTTATCTTGGAAAAATCGATGACGCAAGTATTTCGTCGCCGTGTCTGGAGAAAGCCTTCGGGTTGTATAGCGGAAGAGAGACGCTATCACTTTGCCGTGATCAGCTGACAACAGCACGGGAAAGTAGGAAGTGGCTAGGAAAAAATAGACCGTCCCGCCCGCCCATCATTGGGCGCGACGCACGCCGACAACAACATCAGTTTTCTTTTGCAGTGCTTATTTTACCGGAGCAACTACTCTCTGCCACGAGGTACCGCGTCGATTCCCGGCGAATCAACGCGGGGGTAGTAGCCCTGGGTGAGAGAGAGTCTCCGGGTGATCGCAGCAGAGAGGCTTCATTGATCTCAAACTATGTACCAAGTACGAATTAAAGCGACGACGGAATGTTACAACAGGATACTCCCCCCCTGAACGCGTGCGCACCGCAAAACCTGTGGCCCTTACTCGTCTGTACCTCCCCCGCCCCTGTCGCCCGCTCCCGCGCCCACCCCCTCCCTACCTTCCCCCCCGGCACCCCTCGTCTCTCGCTCTTCCCCAGGGCTATGACGTACCTATCTATACGAACTTTCAGTACCCGTTTCCCGTCGATCCTCCCGCCGTACCCTCCATCAACCCAACGGGATGTTACCGCCTCACGTTCTCCATGCCTGATACCTGGGGAACCTCTGCCAGCGAGAGCACCGGTGGTAGTGGCGGCGGCGGCGGCGGCGGCGGAGCGGTGCCCGCGAGCAGGAGGGTGGTCTTGCACTTCGCGGGAGTTGATAGTGCCTTTTTCGCCTGGGTGAACGGGCGCTTGGTGAGGGCGGGGGAGGGTAGATTTTCGCATCTGGTTTGGCCAGGTCGTCGCTGGACAATGATCGCGGGTTTCCCCAATTTTATGCAGATGCTGACAAGGTAGAGACGCACTTATTCAATACCCCGTTGAGTCTTACTAGAATATATAGCACTTCGGGCAGATAAAGCCAGAGGGGTGGACAGGGCGGGGAAGGGAGAAAGAGGGGCACTTAGTGAGAGAGAGCCGAGAGGTGCTCGAGCGTTTTGGTAGAACCTGTCTAGACCACCGTGGTGTTGCTTATCTCGGCTCATACGAGACGTGCCTTTGAGAGCAGCGGCAATTGAGTGCCCGCGTACGAGGCTTGGAACGTTCTGTCACTTAATACTTAATACAGGTCGTCGAAACCCCGCGGGCCCTGGGCCGCTTAGGTTGTTCACGCACGACTCGTCGGGAGCGGCACTTTTGATCGAACCAGGCCTCCTGCAGGCGCGGTAATGATGACGAAGCACACACAGCGCTCGATTTCGATGCGCAAGACGCACGCACACGCACACCATACAACACCCCACACCAAACACGCAAGCATAAGCACACTCATACACACATGCGTGCATACACACATGCGCACACACGCACATATGCATACACATACACACATGCACGCATACCATACACACATGCTGACATACGAAGTACACACATAACACACACAGGTGGGGTTCTCTAAGGACAGCCGTCTGCCGGCGGAGTTCGACGTGACTGAGAGTGTCTTTTACGGGTCGCGGTCGGAGAACGTCCTGTCGGTGATGGTGCTGCGCTGGAGCGATGCCTCGTACTTGGAGGATCAGGTGTGTTTCCGTGCGTCGCGTGGTCGATTGATTGCCCCGAGATATCGCGGTGATGGACGGGTGTGGTTGGTTGTTGTTGCTGCTGTTCTGATTGCTGCTGCTGTTGCTGCTGCTGTTGTTGTTGCAGTTGGTGTCGTACTTCCTGCTGTCAGCTGCTGTCCGTTTGTACTGCGCCTTCAGATCGGAGTGCGCGCCGAGCACGATTCGTCACAGTTGTCCGAACAATTCGGCAAAAATGTTTATCTATTTATTTGTCGCATGTTGACCCCCCCCCCCCCCCGCTTCTCCCTTCTTCTCTCTTTTTCTTGTTGTCTAGATATTCTCCTCCATTTTGAAACCATCAACCGTAGCTGACGCGGACAGCGATCAAACGCTTCTCAGAAACAAAATTCCCGCACCTGATCGCGCACAAAGAAACAAGTAGTTTCTCTACTGTTGAGGTCTTCCAATGCAGTCTGTTCCCCGTGCGACCGGGCCCCCACCACCGCTGTTACTTCGCGCCTCGCACTTGCCAGCTTCCACTAACGTTCTTCTCTCCTCTCCTCTGCCACCCCCCTTTTTTTCTCGATTTTATTATCGCCGTTTTCTTTGCGTCAGGACCACTGGTGGCTTAGTGGGATCCATCGGAGCGTGCGGCTCGTCAGCCTCCCGAATCACTGTTCCCTCGCGGATTTCTCGTGGCAGGCGAGAAAATTAAGCTCCCGGCACGAGTTTCGTTTTAAGGGGTCCGATCGTTGCTGTTTCTGCGAAGCCGTAAAATATGTTGTTTTTTTTTTTTTCTCTCTTCCACTTGTTTTTTGTATTTTTTTCGGTTGATTGCGAGTACCCGCTTTAGTTGATTACGAGTACCCGTTTTAGTTTGTTGGCTTCTTTGAGAAGAGGAAGGTGTCGCCGGCCACGGTGTTCGTTGCCTTGATGTGATGAGTAGTAGGACTGTACGAGATGGAGGAGGAAGAGGAGGGTATGCCTTTGTTGGCTTTTGACGAACTGTTGCACGGGGAAACCCTTTGGGTTGCTAGACGAGATGCTTTCCACTGATGGCTTACTGCCGTGCGCGCGCCGACGAGTCGCTGCTTTCTTTCACGTTATTGAGGTGCGGATCGAAGACGGTGCCGCCATACCAGCGACGAAATCCCAAAGGCCGCCATCAAAACGCATTACCACATTATCACCCCCTGACGCCTGCTGGCTCTACATCTCACCTCTGGGTGTATCTCTCATTTATTTTCTCTTTCTTGGGCGCATACGCCTTTCCTCTGAACGTAAAAAACCTCCGCTTCGCTTTTTCTCGCAGGCGGTGTTCTCGGAGCCACCCGACTTCAACGAGGCGCGTCTCAGCGTCAAGTGCCTGTTAGAGCGGTCGCCCTCCTCAGCCGCGACGCTTGGCGCCGGAGGCTATGGCGATGGCGGCACCATCCAAGTCCGAGCATACCTGTTCGAAGAAGGGGTCATGCCAGCGCCGTCAACTGTGCCCTCCCGGCACCCCCGTTACCCTGCCACGGTCGATGGGGGTCGGGGCGAGGGCGCTGGGCTAGGAGGGGGAGAGGGAGAAAGACAGCCGGAGTCCATCGCGGAGGCTCGGTGCACCACGGCCGAGCTTGATGTGGAGCTTAACCTGAAGGTGCGAAAAGGCGTTTGAAGAGAGGGGAAGGGGGGGGGAGGGGGGGAGGGGGGCGGGGAGACAGGCG
>JAYJME010001603.1:0-15892 GCA_036873775.1 Costaria costata
TGTGGTGGTGTCTCCCGGCTGTGGGATTTGGTTTGTTGTGTTGCTCAGACCTGCGCTCTGTCGCTGCGAGTGGGTAGAAAAGTCGGGACCAGCGCAGCCCGCCGTGTCCCGTACGCTCTTTGCCCGGAGGCCAGAGGCACAGACTTTGTGTGCCTGCGTGAACCCACAGACCACACCAGCAGTAGCAGCAGACTATACCATCAGGATCAGCAGCTTCTTTTACGTGGATACGACCCGTGGTACAGGCCTGCAGCAGCGGGCAGACCCGAAACTTACAGTCGGCAGGACGTGTTTTGCTTCAAATTTCACACAGCAGCAGGAGTCTCATTATGTCCGCAAATGTAAAGATGGTTTTATCACTATATTTATCGCCAGTACCACATTGTAACGAAATATAAGGACGCTTTGGTACTAATATTAGTACGGGAAAAAACCCTCACATTTACGGACAAGAGCGGTATGGTATCCGCGAAAAGCTCTTCACCAACTCGAAAATCAAGTAAAACGAACTCTCCCCTTCGAAAACATGCCCATAACTTAATTTTCAAGAAACGTTCCCCAGGTATAGGATCTGAGCCTCCCATGCAGCTTGCAAAGTTGAGTTTCGACGAAATCCTCGATCTCACACCTGACGTTTTTATTTTATTTTATAATACTTCTGAGTACACCTGTAGTCTACTCCTTTAACAGCACTTCTGTATTTTCAAACACGTATAATATCATACTAAGTATCATAACTATAAACTATGTTAGCTCTAGATACCATACGAACTACAGCACGAGTATAACTTATACGTACCTGGTACCAGGATACTACAGTATATGTCTAAAGCGGGTAAATACTGCTGTCGGTATTATAATTCATAATTGTTTGGTTAGGGGAAGACAACCCCCCCCCCCCCCCGGCCCCTCTGCACGAAACCCAGCACTCACCCGGCGCAGCGACATGCCCCGAAGTATCCACCTTCATCAAGGCCGAGCCGACCTCGACCGTGTCACCCTCGGCCGCCATCTGCTCCACCAGCGTTCCCCCGCTCGGCGTGCGGACATCGATGGTCACCTGAGTCGGGCGTCAAAAACCAGTGCAAAGTAGTGTTAACTGTGGGGGGCTCCCAATAGTGCCGGTTGAATAGTGCCACTCTCGATAGTGCCGGTGAAATCGCTTCGCACGACTGGAGCTTTCTGTAGTAGGTCTCGATAGTAACCCTATTCCCGATAGTGCCGGGGCCGTGAATAGTGGCGGTATCTTGGGCTGGCACATAACGGCACTATTGGGAGCCTCCCCACTGTACGACCTTAGCCCAGCTTAACATGGCTGAGGGTCCACACTAAACTCCTGACGACATTTTCATTCCGAGAAGTTTCTCAGGCGGTCGGGTTTTTAGGGTCAGGGTTGGTGCTTAATTAAAGCCAAGCATCTTTCAACCATTATGACCACTATGACCCCAAGGTCTTCCGGTATACAAACAGTGCTAAAAAAACAACGTGTCACGAAAACAGCGTCACGCAAAAACCCAAACAAACATCACGCAAATGTTCGGACTGCTGGGCTATGGCCCCTTGTGGGCAAAGGCGCTATTAATAGGAGACGCGTCTGCGTCTAGACGGCTAGACTGACGGACCGTACGTCTAGTTTTTATCCGCCGTCTAGACGGCGTGTCACCTACCCCCTATACAAAAAACGCCTCCACATCTCTCTGGAAACCCCTTTCCATTTCTAAAACGCAAACGGGAGAAATGTGTGGACACCATTTCGTGGACAAAAGGAAGCGCCCCGTGGCTGACCTTGTCCGTCTCAAGCAGCACCACAACTTCGTCCGCCTCTACCGTATCCCCCGCGTTCTTCATCCACTGGACGATGGTCCCTTCGCTGATAGAGTCGCCCATGCTCGGCACGGGGACGATTGCCACACCGCCTGAAAACGGACGACAACGGTGGGGGCGGCAGCGGTGGCAAAATGTTTCACAAGAAGCACAGGACGTGTTTGCGCCGTGGCCCGTATATAAGGAACCCGGCGACAACGGCCTTTTCAACTTCACTCTAACGATAACGTTGACGTCAATCCTATCGCTATCGGTAATGTCATCGCTAACGTAAACGCTATCGCAAACGTCAACGCTATCGCCGCCTGCAACATAACGCGGCTTTAACCCCCACTTCAGCATGCACGCCCACCGCCTCAAACAACTCCCGCCTTTTCTACAACTCGTTGTCACACCCCACCCGCAAAACCAACAACGGCCGCACACATGTGCTACGTACGCGTTTGCATTAGACGCGTTAAAACACACACGGACACACACATCTCGTTCCTCCCCCGCGTCGACGTGTTCCGCCCCAGCCCCCGCCCCAGCCCCGGCCCCTACCCGCGCCTTACCCGAGGAGAAATTCCGCCCCGCATGGGAGTGATTCCCGCCAATCCCGCCTGGTATTGCCCACGCCCCCGGCGAAGACGCATCCGCGGCAGCTACAGCACTCGCCCTGGCCAAGAGAGGTATCGCACGGCAATGAAAAAAAGAAAAAAGAAAAAAGAAAAAGGAGAGCATCGCACAAGGGGGGGGGGGATCGGCAACGACGAGTCGAAGTGAGACACGCATACAAGCAAAGCGGAAAAAGAGAGCATCGCAAGAAAGGCGGGGCATCGCCAACGACGAGTCGAAGTGAGATGCACATCCAATCTCGGACGAACGGCAACTCTTGTAAAAGGGTATAGGGGCCTGATTCGTGCGCGCGTGGGGGGGGGGGGAGGGCAGTGCGCAGCGCTCGCTCGACCAATGGGCGGGTGCTGCAGTGCGTGATTTTTAATGATATATTTGGGAGACAGAAAAGAATATACTGTACGACAAGACACTCGGGCCGTGTTTATTCACCCACCAAGAGACAGATAAGTCTTACAAGTCTACAGAGTCTACAGCGGTGGCAAGGGAGAGGGGTCTGCAGCAAGAGAGAGCGAGAGAGCGAGAGAGAGCGAGCTTTGAATCGTCCGGAGCAGATAGTGACGCGCGCTGCGCTATATAGGTGTGACATAGCGCCTAAAAAATGATGATAACTTCTCATTTAAAGAGCTCTACTGGTGATCTCACCCAACAACCGGCTTCGAGAGAGAAAAACATGTAAGCTAATTAGCCGGGTGCACCATCTCGTAGGCTACTGTAGGTTTATGACCAACTATACGGCGAAAAAATATGGTAAACATACCTGGTACATCGGATCAAAATATTATAACTGGGCCCTTCGCGGGTCGTGACCTTATCATACCCGCGCGTCGGGTCAGGACATTTCCCAAATCTCACGGGTCGGGTCGGGTCGGGTCAGGTCGAGTCATGAGGGCTTCTAAAATCTCACGGGTCGGGTCGGGTGACCCTGACCCGACTAGACCCAACCCGACCCGATCCGCGAGGCTTGACCCGACCCGTGAACAGCCCTCAACATATACTGGGTAGCTCCTCTCCTCACTCCAGGACCCACGCCAGTGATGTATGTATGTTTGTGGTCAATACCTAGTGCAACCCCTATATACCGCAGCCCGGCTCTGGTGCGCCAAAGTAACGTCGAATGCCTGGTAGCCACATACATGGTCTTCGGGAACAGCACGCCCTACAACACTACCGTCAGAGGGCATAAACATCCCACCCATGTCGACAATAGCCACATATATGTCTTCGCGGTAAGAGCACACCCTACAACACTATCGTCAGAGGGCATAACATCCCCGCCCGAGTCGACAATAAGCCAGACGCGGGATCAATCAAAAAGCTTCTTCGCGCCAAAATCCTCCCCTCCCCCTTCTCCCTCCCCTGTGCGATTCCGTTAAATAGAGGGGTACCCGAAAATCCTTGTCTCCTAATGCCTCCATAAAAAGTAAATTACCATGAAAAAAAAATAAATCAAAGCATGAAGCGGTCACCGGCACCCTACCCAAACATGCTACAGTATAATAGGAGAACGGTCCTTTTAGACGCGTCAAAGCCTTTTGTCTTCATTATACTGGTTTTAGTGCAGGGGGGCGATCAGTCAAGCGGGTCAAACCTCCGTCTCCTGTCATATTACGGGTGAACATAGATATTTTCTAATATGGTGAGCGTAAAAGTAGGGGCATTTTCTTGTTTACGGTGTGTGTTAAAATAGGGGGCTATTTGTTTTCAGGTTGTGTGTAAACATAGGGACCTATTTTTTTTTAATCCATCGTGGATTCTGATTTCTACTACGAGTACAGCAGAATGCCCCCCGAAAAAATAGCGTCTTGGCCCACGTCATACCTCGTGAGGATGCTCAATCGCGCCGTAGCCGCAACCACCGTCGGCGCGGCGTGTCGCCTTGAACTGCGCACGCCATGGCGAATCTGTCGACGTCAACAGGTTTGTCAAACGTAATCAAGATCGAGACAGCAGTGTCGAGACGAGCGTGCAGCAGAGGGGAACGCGCCGAAAACAACGAGCTCGCGGTCAGTTATCAACAAGGCACGACGTACAGGGTTTAAAACGCCTTTGAGACGGTTGTCAACATGACACGAGCGAGTTACAGCAGGAGGGTTGGCCCAATTTATAAAAACGATAAAGACACCATGCGTGTGACATACTTGGATCGCGCCTACTACGGGTTGACCTTTCTCGGGCAGGTATCAACACGGCACGAGACAGGGTGCTTTATAACCCTTCTGGGACAGATACCAATATCACGCGAGGCAGGCTTTTAGCCCTTTCTTGGTACTGCACCCTGATATTGATGTTCTCACATTAGCTCGTTTCCCAACAAGAAACAGCCCGCGGTAAAAAAAAAACCAGGCTACTCTGTACGTTAAAAACGTCCCGTTGAAGCAAAAAACAACCACAAAATCACGCGTGCACTGGTACGCGGGCAAGAAAACGGAACGGCAGGGACGGTCTTCATTGACCCACTGGTGTCAGCCGCGCGGCAGGACGAGCGAGATCATGCCGCGCCGGGTCGTACGAAGTACATCGTCTCCCACTGTAGCTTGGACACTAACACTGCCTACCATCCTTTAACCCGGGCTGCTTCGGGTGGCCGATGCCATAATCGTCATGTATATTTCGTCATTCTTTGCCTGTCTAATATTTTGTCCCCGTCGTGTTCGAGTATCCAGCTTTAAGGGTCACCACCGAGGGCGGCAAACACTCAGGAAAGGGAAACGGTAGAGGCTCCTGTATCTTCGTCGTGGTGGGACTATCCGAGTCATGGCCCCGGCCGTATGACTCCAGCGGCGGCAGTGCTAAACATCAATTGGATCCCGCCTCGCCGAGCCAAGCAGGACGATGGAAACCCACACGCAGTGTTTCCTCTGAAAACAGCCGCGCTTCAAGCTCGACGTTTATGGCCATACGACTACGGTCATGCAAGACAATGAGTACACCCCCCCCCGCGCGCTAGTTGCTCTGGGGGGGGGTTTTTTGCCTGAAATCCTCGTTCTGATTTTCTATGATAACCTTGCTCTTACGAGAACGGATGTTATGCCGGTAGTAGTTGCTTGGGGCGCCGGACGTGGCTCGCATAGCGAGAAGCCAAAAGTGATGAAGGCAAAAGTGACATAATTGTAGTTTGTATTTTTGCTTACCTTGTTGCACGCGAGGCCACTGTGTCCGGATAAATAAAACATCGTTTGGTATTCAATATAGATACCAAACGGTGCTTAAAATTCCACACATGGTGGTACGTACGAATACAATTTTATAGGGCTGGGCACTGGCACAGTATGTACTGGCAGTAGTAATCTACTGATTGATCCGGCCAGTATATTCGTCAGTAGTTGTTATCTTACGCGCGTCCGAGAGACACGCAATATAATAGTACGGAAACCCTCCAAAATGCGTTTCGGGAGGAGAGAGGAACGTTACTCGGCCAGTATACTGCTGCAATCCAGTATACTGATCGATTTTTTTGACAGTATAATCGCTACTGACTGAGCCAGCCAGTGCCCAGCCCTACAATTTAGGAAACGGGGAATGCTCGTCCAGGCTGGGTTTGTTACTTGGGAAAGGGCGCATTCCTACACTAAAAGCAATACAGTACGCAACAGCATGTCAAACAAGTTGGGAGTTAAGAAATTTCGGCTCGATTTTTAGCACAAATATATATATATATATATATTTTATAAATTGTAATATGATATTATACGTACAGAGTACTGAAATTAGTGTCGGTCCCACCCTGCCCTGCCTCACGTGAAGAATTTGAGCCTGGCCCCAAAAAAAGAAAATAAAAGTTTCGCGGGTGCCGTCGCGGTATTTTAGACTACTCCGTACAGCGGCTTCATAACTTCTTACTTTCCTGTAAAACTCACGCTGGCTTTCTTCGTGCGCGTTTTCTTAGAATAACAGGAGTCAACGAGTACTGCTGTACCTGGTATATACCAGAGTCCTGGTTCAGTACGTACAGTAGCAGACAGCAGTACTTGCTGTCCGGAAATTTCTCTCAAATTTCGAACTTTCGTTGTTTCCTCATGGCGACGAACAATGGAAATGGAGCAATGGTGCCGAACAACCGCGTGCCAGTATCAGTTCAGGCTGATTACCACACATCCGAAACTGCTGCTGCTGTGTGAGATGAGGGTTTACTTCTGTGTAATATACGAGACGAGTATAACTAAGCTGGAACTCTAACCCCAATCCGATCAACAATGGTTGGGAATATACAAAGTATACCCTCTTCGTCTTATACACAGTGTGCGTCAACCATGGTGTCGAATAAGTGGTTAAACTCTGCTACTGGAGGGTGTGGTGTTGGTGTCGAATAAGTGGTAAACTCTGCTACTGGAGGGTGTCAGCAGTGGCGGTCTCGCAGAAAACTCAACAAACAACGACGCCCTCCCTTTGTGGCCTATACACTACTGCTTATACCTGGCAGATACGACCTGGTACTGGTAACATTTAACCGTTTTACTAACCCAAAAAAGTATCACACACTATTTACAAGTAGTTTTGTCCCCAAAAAACGTTTCCGGCTCTAAAGGGGTTAACGTTGTCTGCCCGGCTGCCGGGCCAAGGAGCAGTGCAAAGCGACGATAATACACACCAGTAGTATCAATCACGGCTCGTGATTACTCGTAAAACGACAACACCGGCGCTCTACGGAATAAGAAACCGGGACACTGGCCCATTTAATAGCTCTAGTATAACCGTTCCCGAATTTCTTATTTCCCCGTAAATCTCAGGCTGGGTATCTTAGGGGGGACGAGTGTACTCTTTACTATTTATCTGGCACGAGTACCACTACTGGTATCCTTTACGTCGTACACCAGTATCTACCAGATATAAATACCAGGTACTCGTACGGGCCTGCCGTACCCAGTACGATGGCATGACAGCAGTGCGTTGTGCAATGCATTATTATTGTAATGCGCTATCTCTGTGTTGTAGCTTTTGTGACCACAAAGCGTGTTTCTCCTAGGGTGAAGAATCAGCACGGACAATGGATGTGCTGGATGTCGACGAGTAGAAGAACGGTTTAATGTTAAGAACACACACAGGTCTTGGACTCGCTTCATTGAGCGGGCGGCGTTAGCCGCAGAACCTTGTACGTTGTACCAACCATCGTCCGCTCGCCAAACAAGCCTGCATCATATCATACATATCTCACCTCAGCCTTAAAATTATCCTGCGGCTCGTCCCGCGTTTTGCCTCCTTTGCCGTTTTTCTTCCCCTTCTTCTTGCCCCTTTCCTTAGCCTGCACTTGGGGCTGCATCAAATTGACCTCTTCCATTCCCTCGCCCTCTTCTTCTCCCGTGGCGCCAGAGGACTCTGGGAGCACGTCTGGTTGTTGCTCAAGCACAGGAACCTGTGGAGTCTCGACTTCAACACTCGAAGGTGCCTGTCGATCATCCACCGCCCCGTCTGGCACAACAGCAGGACGAGCAACACGAGTCAACACCAGGAAAGGCGATTCAGCGCTACGAGTACGACAGTGGCGATTACAATCTTCGAGACGGCGACTACAACTCATTGTCTCCTTTCTCCTTTCGGTAGAGAACGTCCTCCGTATAGGATAGTGCAACATATCATACCAGTACGAGCTATGATATGTACGGACGGTAATACTGCTGTTGTACCTGTCACACACACATGATCTCTGTAAATAGTTGACGCAAACCTTGTCCGTCCGACGTTTACGTACGCGTTTACCAGTCTCCAAATCAAATCGCGACGTCAAGGCATCACGAAACTTTGAGTGCACGTCGAGGGATTGCAGTCTCGACTTGTTCCTCCGCAGACGTCTACCAGGCCAGTCATCGAACCAGACACCAATCAACGCCCCTTACCGTGTTGAGGAGCAACCGCAGCCGGAGCGTCGAATTCCGCCTCCAGTTCCTCGAGAGCGGCCAAAGCGTCAGCCGCGGGGCCCTTGGCGCCCTTCTTCTTCTTTGTCTTCTTCGCCGGCAAAGAAGGTCGTTCTTCGACGACAGGGACAGTCTCATTTAAGTCTGCCTCCAAGGCCTCTAGCTTGGCCAGTGCATCGGCAGCGGGCCCTTTCTTCTTCTTGGCCATCATGCACACATGACACGATCTCGCTCGTCGGTGGTCATCCCATCGTGCCAGCGACGGCAAGTCCTTGCTGAATGGCGACGTTAACGTTGAAGCGGTGTTCGATAATCTCGGCGTCCACGATGAAGCCAGGAAGGCCGACGAGGAAGGAAGCGAGGCCACCGCCACGGGAAAGAAGAGAAGCCGCCTAGCCATAGCTGTGTCCCTCTCGTACTCGTATAATGCAGGAGCTTTTGAGTTTTTATTTACGAAGGTGTTCCAAAGACCCGGGAAGGATGTGTATAATAGAGCCAGTGTGGATTTATTGAAAATAACCAAAATAACTGTGCTTCGTGATGCAATGCTGTATGTAGACACGTGTCTTCACTGCTGGTTCTGCTGTACCTACACTCGGAAAGCTGTTTTTCCAGAACCACTCAAAGGTGTACTGGCTTCAAAATGAGGTCTTCTAGGCTTGGTATGCACATCGGGTGCGCGTTGAGCGCATGGGCCCCGGCATGTGCGTTTCTGCCATCCCCATGTTTGATGACGACTGGTTTCCGCGAAATGGGACATATCTGTAGAGGTTTTGCGGAGAGGCCACGCGGTGTACCGACGTTCGCGCTTGGTCCCACGAGGCGAGGGGTAGCGGTCGTGCCTGCATACACGCGGTGGCATTCAAGGGCACGACATGTGTCGCAGTCTCGTCTATCCATGAGCTCCAACCAAGGCATGAACCCGGAGACATTCACTGAGCGCGCGTGGGAGGCCATGGTCAGGCTACCTGCTCTGGCAGATTCCAACAAGGCACAGGTGACGCAGAGAGGCCGCGTGCTGCTTGGCGCTCTCAGCCTGGAGCTGGGCGAGATGTAGAGACGCATCAACGACATCAATCTATGCGATGTCTTGTAAGCCAGTTAGTAATTTCGAACCAAGGATGGGTATGTACCTCAAATATTATACGTGTGATGCTACAGCAGTACAGCATACCAGGTAGAAGACCCGTAACTCAAGGATGACACATGATGAGCTTCATATTATACTGGCTCTATGGGGACGAAGGGTACCAGGTATACATGCCAACTGCTTCTTATACCGGTATACCCCGGTATGTTGTTTTGTTCGTTCGCCAGATGGTTCAGAGCGAGCTTCTTGTTGTTGTATTATATCATACCGTACTGGTACTTGGTATGCACATAATACAAGCCTCATGATACCAGTACCTGGTACTCATGATGTATGCTATGCCTCATACCAACTGCTACATGTGTATGTTGATGTTTCGTTCGTTCGCCAGATGGTGGAGAGCGAGCTTCTTGTCAAGTCGCTCTTCGACGAGGGGGCCGAAGGGCTTACTCAAAGGATTCTTGTCAAGGCGGGAGTCGATACTTCGAGGTTTACTGCAGATCTGGACACGTTCATGTAAGTGTCGAACGTATACTCTGGTACTGCTGTACTGTACTGGTTGCGTTAGGCACTGGTACTGCTGTACCAGGTACTCTGTATTGGTTGCATCCCTTTTCGCCGGCCCTCTTTCGATCAAGTGACTGTAGAGAAAGTCGTGGTGTGCCATCATGTCATCATGTGTCAGGTGGAACAGAGCCCAGGGCTGTACGATACGAGTTGCACTCTCTGGTGTCTGCTTTTTACTACGTACAGCAGTGGGGGTCCCTTCAAGTGCGGGGCCGATGAGCATCTCTTTCACGACTTCGTCCCACTTGAATGCGGTTGCCGCACTTAAGTGGGACCGGGCCCCATTTAGTGCGGTCATCACCGCACTAAAAGGGGACCTTCACGCCTCCACACTACTTACAGAACAGCAGCAGTACCAGCACACAGTATACAGCACACAGAACAGCAGGTGCCCTGTTGACAGTAGCCCCACCGCACGAGCAGTACAACCCTAACCCTGGAGAGTCTGAGGAATCGGCAAGGACACTGGATGTGCTGGATATCGTGGGTGGAAAGACCAGTTAATTGTGAACACACACGCACTCCCACACACACTGTGCCTCAATAGTTCTGCGACCCCCGCACTATTCAGGGTATAGCTTCCAATGTCGTGTTTCCCCTCATGTCCCGGTTGAGTGCAGTACCGCACGCAACCGGATGAGTGTGGGGTCCCACTTAAGTGCGGACATTGTCGTTTGGAGACCCACTGCACTTCAGTGGGACCCCGACTGTATTTATAATTGGATACGCCCATCAAGCGGTAGAGCCTAGGGACGAGAAACGCTCGAACGCTTCACGGAGTCCCGAGCAACTCGGCATAGACTCCAGAGCTCACCTCAGCAAGAAGTACTGCCGAACTGCCATACGATGTATTAGATTATAGGACTCATGTAATGGTTTCAAATTGGCCCGGGGCCGCAGTCACAGAGTCATCATATGAGTGCTTCCTGCTGCAACAGCAACATCAAACTACTGTTGTAGTCTACAGTAGTATCATATCATATGGTACTGGACTGTTGCAAGTAGTCTGTCCCTTTTGAGGGTCAGGTATATCATACCGACATCATATGGACCTAAACAACGAGAAGCGCGGTATGATCAACGCCCTAGGAAGAGCATGCCACATTACGAGTGTAACCGTGTTGCGCCGCATTGCACCTCGAACACACCGCTTACGCCGGCAGCTCGAGCTGTTTCGTATGGCGGATGCTGTACTGTAATCGTCATTTTTTTTACATGTTTTCCCTGTGAAGCGACAGGCACTTGTTGTAGACTCTATAAACACCTGGTACTAGTCTGTAGCTAGTACTTTTAAAATCTGTTTTCAGGCATGATTCATGCCTTCAAATTTGTGGCATCATGCCTACGAACACCTGTATCAGGTACCGTATACGAGTACCAGTGCATAGTATTAATAGTAATATTTTATCACCAGCAATGTCGCCAAATCAGGTTTGAGCTACGTATTTGATACGAGAATACTTGAGATAATCTTGAGTGCGGACATCGGAGAAGAGTTGGATGGGTCCTCTTCCCCCTTGACCTCCCACTCGTTAGTTACTGTAGGTCGGCGATGAATGTGATGACTTACGCTTGGACCCGGAAAAGGCGGTTTGTGCCCGGCACTCAGCGCCTCTTGCTCCTTGTAGGCGGCTTGGTTTTTGTTGGCCTTCGCCGACGAAAAAAACGCGGCCGGGCCTTCTTGGCGAAGGAGCGGTGATGGTAAGGCACTTATCGGCAAGCTAAGACTTGAACATCACCTTCCTTCATGCGTACCCCTCGTACTTTGATGTATGGATAAGTATGTGCCTTGTAGCAGCTCATGTACTGCTGTCCGACTTGCACTTTTCAATACGCTAAAAGAAGGATAGCGACAAGAAAAGTGTTCAGCAAGCTTTCCACAAAACACTACTCGAGTACAGCACGACGCTTGGCCTTTATTTAGTTATGCATGGCGTGCGTCCCTTGCGCCGCACGTCCCTTGTCGCGCGAGAAAAAGTGAGGCGACACGCGTTGCAGACACGTTGCCGAATAATTGATCAGAACTTCAGAAAGACAGGATGATCGCTAAACAAGGCCGTTATCACAAGTGAGACGTAGCTCATAACTAACGACACAAAACATCCCAAAAAGGACAGCACCATCAGCGGCGGGAAGTTCATGACTATTGACTATTAGGTAGCTTCTGTCGCGGGTCTGGGTTATACCGGTACGTAGTTATATTATCCTCGACGGCACTTCCAGCGCGAAATGAAAGGGAATTGACATGTGTTTCGTTGTGACAGAACATAAAATTCGGACAATCGCCATTCGATGTAGTGGAAACTCTCGTTTTTGTCGGTAAGGTGGACCCTCACCGGCAAGACAGGCACCTAGGATTCTTGCATACAGCATTTCGGGTGGGTGACAAATGAGTATGCACTCGTACAGCCTTTAGACCTTTTTTAACCGCCACGATACGTTGGTTTACTCTTATGGTGTTATAGCTTCGGATGTGCTTGGAATAGGTTTCTTACAAGCCGATCACTCATTTCTACCTTAAGCTCAGCAGCAAACTGTTTCAGGGTGTACGTACCCAACATTATCCATTATCAATGCCGTCTCGCCGCTTGCTCTGCAAAGCTCTAAGCAAGGACAAGTCGCGGATACAAGCTCGAAAACAATGGGGCAAACTCTTCAAAAGGTTGTCGCCGCAGCTTCAGCCGCTCAAGCGGAATTTGGAGATAGCTTTGTCTCGACTGAGCATCTCCTTTTAGCGCTGGTCCGCGAAGACACCCGCTTCACGAAAAAGGCTTTGCAGGACCAAGGCATCGACGAGAAGAAGATTCTGGATGCTGTCAACGACATAAGGGGACCACAGAAAGTTACCACCAGGAACCCAGAGGCGGCTTATGAGGTGAGGACTCTACTGTATTCTACTCTACTGTTGTGCTCTACTGCTACTGCTGTAGGCGTATTTCGAAGTAACTGCAACTTTTTTCTACATATGATACTGGCGCAACCTGGGCGCAACAGTACTAATAGCAATGCACAAGGTTTACAGCCGTGGTGGTGTGGATGCACCTTATAATTTTGGGACCATTTTTGGCTCCGTGGCGCAGGCAGCTATTTTATTGGTAGTACTACATTAAGACAATATACGATTGCGTCCACTATTGTAGCAATCGCCGTGTTGCTGTTGCTAGCTGCTGACGCTTTACTGCCCCTGTCTTTTGTTGCTGTTACTATTAACATATTGATAATCACCTCACGTCGTCCCAATCGACCGTTCAAGTTGATGGATCAGCTGCTCTTTGTTTTTTTCTCTGGAGAAAAGGGGTGGGCTCTTTGCGATCACCAGATATTGCGAACGATTTCACGCTCACACGCGCGATATCTTCGGAGGTACCTTGGGTGATACCTTGGGTGGTACCTTGAGGGCTGTTGTCTGTGGCCGAGGCGTCACCCGTCCCGATTTACTTTACGTGACAATCGCGCCGTGTGCTTCCTGGTCTACTTCTGTGACCCAGGCGCTCTCAAAGTACAGCCGAGACTTGACGCAAGCTGCCCGAGACGGCAAGCTGGATCCTGTTATTGGGCGCGATGACGAAATACGGAGAACAGTGCAGATTCTGAGTAGACGCACGAAGAACAACCCAATTCTACTCGGCGAGCCAGGTGCGGTCAACCAATGATACTTACTCCGTATACAGTATATTTTTACAGTATTTATATGCCTGGTACTGAAGTATACGATTTAACTGTGCGCTCAACGGCGGTATGTATAATTTACTCGTCAGGTATGTATCACTTCCTCGTCCTGGCTCCCCAACCTGCCCAAAGGATCCCCGGCCCAAATATGTCCACGAACTTGTGCACGATTTATATTTCGCGGCACTAACGGCTATGATGTGTTCTCACATTATGAATAGCTTACTTACCTAAAATCTAGCCCGTGGTCACAATGTTAATACGCCGACAGAATTACACAGATCTCGCTGGTCCAAAACACTTACTCTATGTACAATACCTGGTACATATTTAATCCATCGTGATTCATTTCCAGGTGTTGGCAAAACTGCGATTGCTGAAGGTCTAGCGCAGCGTATCATCGCCGGCGACGTGCCGGAGTCACTCAAAAACAGAAAGCTCGTGTCACTGGACATGGGAGCGTTGATTGCAGGCGCCAAGTACCGGGGAGAGTTCGAAGAGCGTCTAAAGGTATGCGTGGGATCCAACTTGATCCAGCTTGTGCGACCACGGTCTCGTGTAGACGTGGCATCGTCATTGTTCTCCATGCTATCCCATCGAAAGTACGCGGGTGCCCGCTTGGTGAGTGATGTTGAACCCTTCCTACAAAATGGGCTCGCTGCTCGCAACTGTTACTTAATATTCGTACATGACACATAAAAAATAGAAAATAATCATCGACTCATGGCCACGTTGTGTCACTATTAACTATTAATATAGGTTGAAGAAAAATATTTACTCACTGGCGAATCGACGGCTTGCCAAGTTGCCAGCCGAGGGATGGAGAGGGGAGCGGGGGGGTTGTCTTTGGCCCTGCTCCTTGTTTTGCTCCTGCCATCGTCATACCGGCTTACAGAGGCCGATTCGCATGTTCTGCCTGCCGTTTCCGTTGGGCTCGACTGTTGTACCTGCCGTTGCGCATACATTTAATTTCCACGGCCATATACGAAACGTTAGATGCCTCAAACGTTGGATGCCTCACAGTGCCACCATTCTTTGTTGTGCTGGCCAAACCAGATAATTGCAACCGATTGTTATTTTGGTACCTTTGTGCCCTTGCCGGTTGAGCAGGCTGTCTTGAAGGAGGTCACCGAGAGCGAGGGACAGATAGTGATGTTCATTGACGAGATTCATACCGTCGTGGGCGCTGGGGCAACTTCCGGATCAATGGATGCAAGCAATCTTCTCAAGCCGATGCTTGCTCGTGGCGAGTTGAGGTGCATCGGTGCCACGACTCTCAACGAATACAAGCAGGTTCGACTGAGCGTTACTAAGATGCGCGAGAAAACGTCGCACCTGCTCTGTTTGTGACCTGACCCAGGGACAAAGTCGGGTTTGCTCCTGTTGTTGCATATATGTTCCAAATACAGTCACACATGGCCCTCGTGCTTGCTGAGCCCGTTTGTTACATCGTCGCTCGTATATATGGACAGAACATGGAGAAAGACAAAGCTCTTGAGAGGAGATTTCAGCAAGTTTTCATCAAGCAACCAAATGTGGAAGATACTGTGAGTGTTTGCGGTCTGTCGCCTCTTGCTTCCATTTGTCCGTTCATACCGAAGCGCCCACCACCCCAATGCTTCTAGGCGGGGTAGCATCCTTTGCCCCACATGAGTCTTTCCTGAGCTCTACCTGTGACATGCCCCATGACCCACGACTATGCTTTGACCATGATTTTGCATGAGACATTGGTTGGTGGATATCGAACACATCACCTGCGACGTGTCCTTCCTTTTTTATCGTACATATGAAAGTGCCTTTCAGGAGCTGCTATGACAGTACATGGTGCTGCTTGCGCACTTGTGATCGTAGGTGAGCATTCTTCGCGGTTTGAAAGAGCGCTACGAAGTTCACCACGGAGTTCGTCTTCAGGATGCTTCTCTTGTTTCTGCCGCTCAACTAAGTCATCGGTACATTGCTGACCGATTTCTGCCGGACAAAGCCATCGATCTTGTCGACGAAGCCGCTGCAAAGCTCAACATTGAGGTAAGCAGCACTACCATAGTGAATACAAGGGGGCTTCGCCGCGGCGGGCTAACACCCGCCTACGGCTCCGCGCATGCCCGTAACTAACGGTCGAGATGTCATAAACAAACAGAGGCCGTCAATGCGACATTACGTACTGCCAAGGGGAGTGCAAAACATAATCATGGTTGAGGGCAGAGAAAGAACGCTGAACAGGAAGAAACACACAATATCCCGTTGTTCGTATTGTAGCTGTTCGTACAGCAGCAAC
>JAYJME010001604.1:0-15885 GCA_036873775.1 Costaria costata
TGAAACCATGCGTCTTAAGCAAGCAGTTGGCCTCAAGCAAGCCGCCGCTACGACCCCGGGGTACAACAAAGATGCAGTCGAAACTCGCTACCTCAAGGCCCTTCGGATCGAGAACATCCCTGAGGTTTTCCCGGGCACGCAGGGTCAACCTCCCGCCAAAGATCCCAAGCTGGTCATTGAAGAGGCTAAGATCCAGGGTCGTCTCGCTGAGCAGGACAAAGCTCTTCAAGCCCAGGTGCAACAGTTTGTGGTCAGTCTCCAAGAAGAACAGCGAGTTAATAACGCAAAAATCGTGGAACTCCAAGCCAAGGCGCAGAATGAAGCTGCAAATGCTCAAACTGAGGTGGTGTACGCCCAAGTGGCTCTGGTGAATGCCCAGATCGCGGACATGAAGCGGCAGAATGAACACATCAACAAGCGGATTGAGCAGATGCTGGCAGCAGCCAAGATCGACTCGGACCATGAGCTTGGGATGAAGGCGGCGGCCAAACCCGCAGAGAGCAAGAAATGACAATATCTGAAGAAGAGTTCATGGACTGGTTACTTCATCCGGTGACGGTTGAGGTTAAAAGAATCCTTAATGCAAAGCGAGAATCTCTTCGCCAAGCATGGGAAGGCGGAAGCTTCGCGGATTATGCGGCTGATACAACGGCTTTAGTAAACGTGGGCAATATTGGTACTTGTAAGGGGTATGCCTTTATTACCGATTTAGACTATGAAACATACATAGGAGAGCTGAATGAAGATAAGTCCTAAGACTTACAGAGCCTGGCGCGATATGCAGACTCGTTGTGACAATACGTCGCACCCAAGTTATGCTTATTACGGCGGTCGTGGTATTACTTACCCTGTAGAGTGGAAAACTGTTGTCGGCTTTGCGCGTGATATGGGAGATGCTCCGGAAGGATTGTGCCTAGATCGCATTGACAACGCTGGTAATTATTCTCCTACAAACTGTCGGTGGACTACACAGAAAATTAACAATCAAAACAGTGGCAGAGTTAAGCTGTCGCAAGAGGCTATATTGCATATCCGTGCAAGTGCGGGTAAGGTGCCTGTTAGTGCGTTAGCACAGCAATATGGTGTAAATCGCAGGACAATTTGGACTGCACAAACACAACGTACTTGGAGTAATGCATGAATAGCTTGAATACTTCGGGGTTGGACCCGAGGGGTGTAGCGGTGTTGATTAAACAGTATGAGCCGGAACGCAAGCAATCCCTGCTGGTCCTGCCGGATTCTGTCCAAGGCCGGCTGAGCATGGTTGACATGCGCGCGACTGTGATTGCAGTAGGCCCCAATGCCTGGCATGATGAGCCTTCCCCCCGCGCAGCCGTTGGTGAAAAGGTGATGGTGACTCAGTTCGCTGGCGCTATGGTCAAGGGGCCGGCGGATGGGCAGTCCTATCGTCTTGTGAACGATAGAGACATATTTTGTGCAATTACGCACGAGGAGGCCGAAAATGCCTAGAGTCACTTTACTGCGTGAACACGAGTGTCATCGCAATTTACTGCGCCGTTGTGACGATCCTTACAACGTAAACTTTCATAAGTATGGCGCTAAAGGCGCTACCTATGTTCCTCGTTGGGCAAACTTCGCCAATTTCTACGCTGACATGGGACCAATGCCCGAAGGACTTTCGTTAGATCGCATTGACAATACGCTGCCTTATTCCAAGGAAAACTGTCGTTGGGCCAACACCACGCAACAGAACCGCAATCGTGATTGCAACAAGTTAACGCTAGAGCAAGCAGAGGAAATTCGTAAACTTTACCAAACTACAGATCTTACACAATATAAGCTGGCTACCCGTTTTGGAGTTCACCAGTCTGTTATAAGTGAAATTGTTAACAACAAAGCCTGGGTAAAGGGCGCGGAGGTTGAATATGCTTGACTCTGTTGATACACCTGCGGTTGAAAGTCAACAACCTATTGAAGTTCAGAAAGACGCAGAACGTCTTGGCTGGATTCCGCCATCACGCTTTAAGGGCGATCCGGCACGATTTGTTGACGCTGATATTTATATCAAGCGCGGTGAGGAAGTCCTCCCGATTGTCAAGGAACAAAACAAGCGCCTCCACAATGAACTCGACTCTCTCAAGCGCGAATCTCAGGCTACCGCACAGGCGCTCAAGGCGGCTCAGGACGCTATCGCTCAAATGGAAGAGCGCCATACTGTTGCGACTCAGAAGGCAGTTGAAGATGCCCGCCGCCAAGTCAAAGCGCAGCTGGCTGCAGCTTCTGAAGCCGGGGACCATGAAGGGGTTGCGGAACTGACGGAGCAGCTCACCAAGATGGCGGTGACGGAGCCGGCAGCTGCAAAAGCCCCAGCGCCCACTCCAGAACCTCAGTTTACCCCTCCCGCAGATCTGGTGGAGTGGAACGCGGAGAATCCCTGGTTTGGAATTAACAAGCGGAAAACCGCCCTAGCCCTCGCCGTTGCCCAGGAACTGCGCGAACAAGGAGAAACTTCCAGTGGACGCACCTTCTACGACAAAGTCCTTGCCGAGGTGGACAAGGAGCTTGGAGTCCAGCAACCCCGCGGCGACAAGGTTGAAGGCGCTCGGGGCAGTGATGGCGGAAACGCCTCCGGTGGACGCGGTAAGACCTACGCAGCCTTACCCTCCGACGCCCGCGCAGCCTGCGATGCCGACGCCAAGCGCTTCGTCGGAGCGGACAAGAAATACAAAACTATCAACGACTGGCGTGCCCGTTACGCCGAGATCTACTTTGGAGCATAATCATGGCGATTGAGAAACTGAACCCAGCATCCCCCACCACCGCACAGCGGGAGCGCAAGCGCATCCCTATGTCCGTGCCGGTCCAGCGGCTTGAAACCGCTGAGATCCCCGGATACCATCTCCACTGGTTCCTCAGCACGGGCGAGCGTCTCCAGCGAGCCCTGGATGGCGGGTACGAATTTGTAGATGAACGTGAGATCAAGATCAATAATGTTTCCCTTGGCGGTGACAGCGCCGTCAGCGGGAACACTGATCTTGGCTCCCGAGTAAGTGTTGTCTCCGGACAAGAGGTAGGTAAAGACGGCCAGCCAACTAGGTTGATTCTCATGAAGATCAAGCAAGAGTGGTGGGAAGAGGACCAGAAGCAGGTCGAGGCTAGGAATGACAAGGTTCGTCGGTCACTGCTAGGAGGAATGATCGGAGCGGAAAATGACCGCCCTGGTGATACCCAGCACCGGTACGTAGACAATGCTCGGACGGCCATTCCAGATTTCTTTAAACCCAAGCGAGCAATCGCTTAATCAACGGAGACTTTTATCATGGCGAACGCAAATCGTCCGAGTGGTTTCAGTCCAGTACAGTACCTCAACGGTTCTCCCTGGAACGGCCAAGCTCGGATCTACTCCATCGCGGCGGCTTATGCTACCGCACTCTACATTGGCGATCCTGTCAAGTCCAGCGGGACGGCAGATGCCAATGGTGTTCCTGGGATTGTCCTCGGAGCCACCACCGGCGCCCTTCGCGGCGTGATCGTGGGCCTGGGTTCAGCGGAAGGCTTGATCGCCAA
This sequence comes from Costaria costata, assembly GCA_036873775.1. Taxonomy (NCBI): domain Eukaryota; class Phaeophyceae; order Laminariales; family Agaraceae; genus Costaria; species Costaria costata. Next base: position 3,529 of record JAYJME010001604.1, read on the forward strand.
CCCGAAGAACCTCGACATCACCTACCGCCCCGCAGCGGCTCAAGCCACCGACTGGTACGCAATGGTCGTGGATAATCCAGATGTGTTGTTCGAAGTGCAAGAGAACGCTAACGGTACGGCCCTGGCCGCGACTGAAATCGGCCTCAACACCATTTCGGTGTCTGGCACTGGCAGTGGTTTCGTGTCTGGCTGGATGCTTGCTTCCGCCACTGACGCTACCCCGGCCACCACCGCCACCCTCCAGCTCCGCTTGATGGGTCTGGTCCGTCGCCAGCAGAACGCCTTCGGCGCCTATGCCAAGCACCTCGTCAAAATCAATGTCCATGAGCTCGGTACTGGTACCGGTGCCGCTGGCGTTTAAAGGAGAACTATCATGGCAGGCGGTGTAATCAACACAGGCTCCCATCCCAAGCTACTCTGGCCTGGGATTTTTGCAACATGGGGCCAGGTCTACGACCAGCACGCAAAAGAGTACACGGATCTGTACGACATCAAGTCGTCAGACAAAGCGTACGAACAGGCGGTGCAAGTCACTCCATTCGGCCTCGCACCCGTCAAGGGCCAAGGTGCTCCAGTCACATACGAAGGTGAGTTGCAAGGTGTGGTAAACACCTACACTCACATCGCGTATGCTCTGGGGTTCATCGTGACCTACGAAGAAATGCGGGATAACCTGTACAAGGAAGTGGCAACTCGGCGCGCCGAGGCAAACGCTTTCTCCATGCAGCAGACGGTGGAAAATATCGCAGCATTCCCGTATAACAACGCGTTTGCGACGACTTACTTCACCACCGGCGACGGTGCTAGCTTGGTGTCTACCAGTCACTTAAACGCGACTGGCGGTACATTCAGCAATGCACTGAGCCCGGCGGCAGACTTGTCCGAAGCGTCGTTGGAAGACCTGACCATCCAGATCATGGGTGCGCAGAATGACACCGGCTTGCTGATCAACATCATGCCGGAATCGCTGCATATCTCTCGTCAGGAGTGGTACAACGCCAACCGGATTCTGCAGTCGGTCCTCCAGCCCGGCGGAGCGAATAATGACATCAACGTGCTGAAGGCTACCAACGCCTTCCCCAAAGGCATCAAGATGAATCATTACTTCACCTCCCCGCACGCCTGGTTCGTCCGCACGAACGCTCCGAATGGCATGACCTTTTTCTGGCGTGATGAGCCGATGTTCGATCAGGACAACGACTTTGACACGAAAAATGCGAAAGCAGCTTCGTACATGAGGTTGTCAGTGGGTTGTACAGATCCTCGTGGCATTTTCGGTTCAAACGGCCCTTAAGGTAGGTAATGTCCTGCAAAGCTAAAAGCTGTAACAGGCCCGCAAGGGAGGATGGGTATTGTCTTACCCATTCTCCGGCGCGGCAAAGAGAAGCTCGTAAGCAAGATCCAGAACGCTTTAAGCGGTACACACTGCAAAGAGACTACGGAATCGCTTACGATGCTTATCAGGATTTGTTAACGCAACAGAATGGCGCTTGTGGAATTTGTGGGAGTATCCCAGGACCTGGCGATAAGAAGTTAGCTGTAGACCATAATCATCTTACAGGCATTGTACGTGGATTATTGTGTTCAGCTTGTAATGTAGGTTTAGGGCATTTTAAGGATTCAGTAGAGTTGCTGGATAAAGCTAAGCAGTATTTACAGCAGGCAGCTCCGCGTGTATTGGTCAAGTTACCTACGGATTTAGCTAATGAGTGTTTAAGTGATTTAGAGAATTCGCGTGAGTTATGATGGTATAATTCGCGCAGTCTGTACCAGCAGTTTCTGGAAGTTACGGCAGCAATGCCGTTCGCAAGAACGTAACTAGGAGTTTGATATGGGCACACCCACTCGGTTTTTCAACGGTCTCTCGACACAAGTCAAGGGCACTCCCACCGGCGACTACCCGTTGCCAGATCCGCTGAGTACAGCTAGCCTAAGCGGCAAGGCAGTTGTCACTTATGCCAGCGATTTCATCGGCATGACAGACATTGCGGGTTTGACAGTCAGTGGCGCCTCTAGCACCTTTGCGCTAGCTGATGGTCTGGGTGGAGTGGGTCTGCTCACCCCCGGCGGCGCAACCACAGCGACCAGTGTCTACTCCACCAAGGCGGCTTTCCAGTTCGTCTCCGGTAACAAGTTCTGGTACGTTGTCCGTATGAAGGTTAGCGCAATCGGCACTGGCATCACCGGCTGGGCGGGGATGATTAAGACCGGCGCTGCCACGACGGATAGCTTGCTGTTCAAGTTCGCCGCGACCGGGGTGGTAAGTCTCGTGTCCGCGGTTGACAACACAGCGACTACCCTCCTGGCCACCGTCACTACCCTAGTATCCGACACCTACGTAGAGTTGTCTTACTACTACGACGGCACGGACGTTCACGTCTTCGTCAATGGGGCGAAGGTGTACACTGTCTACGCTCCCACGATTGGAGCCACTGCGACTAACCTGACCGACGAGCTGCTGACCCCGATCCTCCAAATCACGCCCGCCGCCAGCGAAACAATCTCGGCCGATTACGTCCTGGCCGCACAAGAAGTGACCCGTTAAGGAGCCATCATGGCTGATACTGTAACAAGTCAAATTATCGCCAACGGGCCGCGCTATCACACGGTCCACCTTACCGGCATTTCTGACGGCACGGGGGAAACCCTGGTGCCCAAGGTGGTGCTGGCGAACTGCAGCCTGGGCAACGGAGTCGCCGCCTCACGTTCAAGCGTCAAGGAAATCCAATGGTCCATCCAGGGGTTTTCTTCCGTCCGCTTGTTCTGGGATCACGCGACGAATGCGACTCTCGCGGTCCTGGCCCAGGGGAACGGCTACGCTGAATTTGGAGCGTTGGGAATGTTAAGCGATCCGCTCGTAGGGGATGGTACGGGAGATATTCTCCTAACCTCCTCGGGGGCGCTCGCCGGAGCTACCTACGACATCACCCTCGTCCTGACCTTGAGCTGATTATGCGAAGCCGCCGTACTCTTAAAGATTCGCTGCAAGAGCGGCGGAGGAATTTATTCAACTGGAACAGCACAGGGATTCTGGGGCCGCGCCCCTCCCTGGTGTTGAATTTTATAGAGGGGTTTGCGCTTGACCCCCGCATCACCTTCGCACGGGCAGATGCCACAACCTGTGCAACAAGGTACAACGCATCTGGGCTGCTTGAGACTGTTGCTGCGAATGTCCCAAGGTTTGACTACGATCCTGTCACACTGGCTGCAAAGGGGTTGTTGATTGAAGAAAGCAGGGCGAACATTGCCTTGCAGTCAAACGCATTCACCAATGCGACTTGGTTAGTGGTCGGGACAGATGTATTTGCAGACAACGCTGTTTCAGGGCTGGACGGCCTAACAAGTGCCACCACTTACACACAAAGCACAGCGACAGAGGTTAGGTACAAATTCCAGCGGTTTACTGGCCTGACAGCAAACGGAACCTACACGCTGACACTCTACGTCAAGAAGATCAGTGGTGCTCAGGGGATAGGCATTGCGTTTGGTTCAAACACAACAACGGCCAGTCTTGCTGTTGCTAACCGTGGTTACGCAAGATGGGACACGTTATCTAGCGGTGCTGCAACCACTTCTGCAATTAACGGGACAGGTCTTGTGGTATCCACAAATAGCTTCCCCGCCCCTAACGGATTTACCCGGTTGGTGATGTCGTTCACCTTTGACAGCGGGAATACATCAACCAGTTTTGCTATTGGTTTCTATGTTGGCACAGGTGGTGCGGCATCTTCTATTCTTGGTGATGGTTCTGTCTACGCTGTTACAGGCGCTCAACTAGAAGCAGGAACCTTCCCCACCAGCTACATCCCCACCGCTGCCAGTGCAGTAACAAGGGCTGCTGACAGTGCCTTGGTGACAGGAACCAACTTCTCTGATTGGTACAACCAGACAGAAGGCACATTTGTTTGTGGTGCAGTGAACCAGTTTGTGACGGGGGCAGTGGGCAAGACTTGGCTGCACGTTTCAACAGCTACCCTTAATGACAGGTATACGGGGCAAGTCAGTACGGCGGGTAAGCCGCAACTGTTTGTTGTTTCAGGCGGGACAACCCAAGTCAACGGAATCGGGGCTACGTTAGCCACACTTGTTGCCAACACCCCATTCAAGACAGCCTTTGGCTACAAGGTCAATGACTTTGCAATAGCAGTGGATGGACAAACACCAGTTACAGACACCCTTGGTGCGCTACCTGTTGCTGTTGACCGTATGCGTATCGGCGGGATTTCAACCACCAACACGCCTTTCAATGGGCACATCCGTCAGGTGTCCTATTACAACACCCGGCTGACGGATGCCGAGCTACAGCGCCTAAGTGTATAAGGATTCCTCATGACTGCCCCGAACAACAACACTCCTATATCTATTATCGCCGATGCGTACTTTGATGCCGGGTTGCTTCAGGAAGGCCAGTCCCCCTCCGGCGAGCAAATCGTCACAGGGATGCGTAAGTTAGAGGACATGATAAACCTCTGGCAGACCCAGGGGTTGAAGCTTTGGTTGATGGAGGATTTGAGCGTCACGCTTGTCTCGGGGCAGGGAACGTATACTTTTGGCCCGGCCGGGACAGTCGTGATGGACAAGCCGCTGCGGGTTATCGAGGCATATTACCGCGACGTCAACGCTGTTCGGCGGCCACTGATCCCCCTTTCCTGGAACGACTACACCCGGTTAAGCCAGATCACGCAGGTGGGTCAGCTCAATTCCTACTTCGTCGACAAGCAGCAGGCTGCGCTGAGTGTGTTTTTCTGGCTGATCCCTGACGCCGTAGCCGCCACGGGCACAGCACACTTGGTGATCCAACGGCAGGTCGCCGGTCTCGTCAACCTCACTGACACGATGAACTTCCCTCCGGAGTGGCGGATTGCTCTGCGCTGGGGCCTTGCCGACGAGATCTCCACCGGCCAGCCCCAGGCCATCATGGACCGTTGCCAGGCCCGTGCGATGGCTTACCGTACCATGCTAGAAGACTGGGATGTGGAAGACGCTCCGACTCGCTTCACCCCGGATTCTCGCGGAGGATTTGCCCAAGGGAGTTTTAGATAATGGCCCAAGCTGAAACAGTTGCCCTGCCCAAGCGGTTGCCCTTGGTCCCTCAGCCCGAGAACCGGGACGAAAGCACTGACAAGGACGCTAAGCTCGTCAACGCTTACGTGGAGAAGGGAAAGCAGGAAGGGGAATTCTGGGTGTTCAAGCGGCCGGGATTGCTTCAGTTCGGCACGACCAAGGTCGGGGTAGGGTTAGGCGTGTATAACTGGCTCGGCGACATCTATTCCATCTTCGGCATCACCCTCTACAAAAATGACACCAGTATCGGAACCGTCGGTGCGGTTGGAGGGATGTATAGGTTCGCCTCCAGCCTCGGAACAACACCGAGACTCCAGCTAGGCAACGGGCAAACTGCGTATAACTGGGACGGGACTACCCTGACTCCCATTGAAATCCTAGCAACCATCACCGCCGGAGACTTTATCACCGGAGTCGATTACACTATTCTGACTGTCGGCACGACAGATTTCACCCTGATCGGCGCCAGCGCGAATACTGTCGGCGTATTATTCACCGCCACAGGTCCTGGAACCGGCACAGGAACTGCCACAACCACCAGTAACTTCCCCCTCAACCCGGTCAAAGGTTGGGCGTATCTCGACGGAACTACCTACGTCATGGACCGGGATGCTTACATTCACGGCAGCGACACGGAGATAGGGATGAACCGCCCGGATCTGTGGACTGACGTAACCAACAGCATTGGTGCGCAGATCGAGCCGGACCGCGGAGTGTTCCTGGCGAAGCAGCTGGTCTACGTCCTGGCGCTGAAGGAGTGGTCTACGGAAATCTTCTACGACGCGCAGAACCCGGTTGGAGCATCCCCCCTTGGCCCCGTCCAGGGCGCCAAGATCAATTACGGTTGCGTGAGCGGAGACTCCGTGCAGGAAATTGACGGTACGCTGCTTTGGCTTGCCACCAACCGCGCATCCGCTAGCCAGGTGATTGCGGTAGACAACCTCAAGGCAAGTGTCGTCTCCACCAAGGCCGTGGAACGCTTGCTCGGGGAGGCCGATTTCACCAACATCGCATCCTTCGGCATCAAGTACGAGGGCCATCGCTTCTACGTCCTGACCCTTATCAACAACAACCTTACTCTTGTCTACGACATGACTGACAAGATGTGGAGTCAGTGGACGGATGTGGACGGGAACTGGTTTAAGATCGTCGCCGCCACGTACCAGTCGGGGACCGGCCGTATTCTCCAGCACATGAATAATGGGAAAATGTACCTGATGGATTCAGAGTACAAGAGTGATGATGGAGACACCATCACGGTGGACCTGTATACTCCGAACTTCGACGGAGGTACCCGCCGCCGGAAGCAGATGACTATGATGGAGTTCGTAGGGGACCAGACGGAAGGGTCGGTGCTCCAAGTCCGCACGAACGACTTCGACTTCCAGCGGGATAAGTGGAGCAACTACCGCTACGTTGATATGAATGTCCGCAAGCCAGTGCTGGCTAACTGCGGCACCTTTGTTAAGCGAACTACCCACATCCGTCACCAGTCCAACACCCGTATGCGCCTCCAGGGCGTGGAACTTCAGCTCGATCTCGGGACGCTCTGATGGCCTCGATCTTCCAGCCGCCCCCAACTTATGCCTTGCCCGTGGTGGTAGATGAAGTCACGGGGAGGTCCGTGTTCAATCCCATCTGGCTACGGTGGTTTATTGATCTGAGTAAGAACTTTACCGCCACTGCCACAGGGAGTCATGAGGGGCTAGCGGGACTCCTTGGCGGGGCAGCTAACAATCACTATCACCTAACAGCTACTCAGGTTACCACAGCACTTGCTGCTACCGCCTGGGAATCCCCTGGAACCCTCGGCAGTACGACGCCGAATACAGTCAAGGGCACTACGGTACAGGCATCCAACGCTGCCGGATTTATATCCAGCGATGGGAGTACAGGTTACACAGGCACCATCACAACTGCGTCGTTAGTGGGTAAAACCGTAACGATTAAGGATGGGATTATTACGGATATAGCTTAAGGAGTACGATATGCCAAGTGGAGATAGCGAAGCCCCTGGTGGGTTTGGTGGAGATAGCAGCGGCGGGTTTAACTACGGTTTTACCGGAATGGGAACTACGCCGGGACTGACTGCTGGATGGGATACAAGCCCCGGTTACACCTTCGGCAGCGGTACGGATCAGGGGTTTACTGTAGGTCCTGACGGCTATGATATTGGCGGAGGGCTAGGGACTTCCCTCGGCGGCTTCACCAGTGTGAACAGTCCGGCGGATTACAGCTTTAACTCCCTCTTCGATATGAGCCAGCTAGGGCAGTCGAACTACGGCATGCAGCCCACGGGATACTCGGAGGGGATGCAAGTGTCGCCTTCCAACGCTGCGGCGGGGTATGGCTTGTCGGCGGCCCAGCCTAGCAACGGTTTCGGCTACCAGCAGGAGCCAGGGTTCTTCGGCAGCAAGGCGCAGAAGGTGATGAGCTTCCTGTCGAAGTTCAACCCGGTGACGAGCCTGGCTAACACGGCGTACGGGATGTTTAACTCGCCTGATCCCGCAAAGGCACTGGCTCAAGGATTAATCGGCATGGCCCCTGGCGGCTGGGCAGCCAACATGGGCTACAACGCCGCGACGAGTCCTAGCCCGGCTGGCTACGCTGCGACACAAGGCGCGGGATACCTCGGCGGGATGCTCGGGGGCGCTGTTGCTGGCCAAGCCGGAGCGCAGCTTGGCAGCGAGGCCCTGGGTGGAGTGGTCGGCGGGGAAGTCGGGCGGGCGAATGCTAGCGCGGCAGGTTACGGTCCCTTCGGCAGCGGGTCTCCCGCGGAAGCCGGGTTTGCTAGCGGGGCAGCCGGACTGGCAAATGGTCCAGGTCCGTCGGCTTCTGCCGGGCGTGCGCCGGGCGGGACGGAGCGAAACTGGACGGATACTCTCATGAGCATCGGCTCGGGGATCTACGGTATGCGCCAAGCAGACGCGCAGCGGCAACTGTCCCAGCAAGCAATCGGAGGTTCGGCGCCTTGGACTGCCAGCGGCGGCAATGCAGTTGCGGGGGAACAACTCAAGGCTATCCTCGCGGGTGACTTCACCAACGATGCCGGGTTCAAGGCGGCCCAACGCTCCGCAGCCCGCGCGTCGTCCCAGCAACCGGGTGGTATGGCAGCTACGGCGGCAGCGCAAGCGGCACTGAAGTATCAGAATGACCGGATACAGGCCCTAGGAGCTTCGGCTGGCGTAGGGTTTAGCCCGGCAGCCGGGTACCAAACGGCGGTGCAGGGAGTTACTTCGGCCAACGACCTCGCGTCCAAGTCCCTCGGCTCCATCGGCTTCGGAGTCAACGGAGGGAATACTGGAATGCCGCCTTGGCTGCAGACCTGGCTGATCCAGAACGGCATGGGAGGACCTAAAGGTGGCTGATCTATTCGGCGCTCCCGTTGGGATCATAGCGTCCCAGGAGAATAACCGCCAAGCTATCACGTCGGGTCTTGCGAATATCAAGACAATGGGGGACATTGCTCAGCAGCCAGCGGAACTAGAACTCAAGCAAGCTCAGGCGAGGCTCTTTGGCGCGGAGGCTTCGGATAAGGAAGCAGCCGCTGCGGCGAACCAGCAGATGCTGGATCTTCAACGCGAGTTCATCCAGGGAGCGAAAGCCGCTGGCAAGGACGCGACGGTGGAGGACCTGGAGCCCGGGACCGGGAAGCCGAAGAGCCAGGCAAGCCAGCTTGAAGCCTTCGCTAACTTCGCGGATAAGAAGGGTATGCCGCCGATGGCGCTAGCGAAGGTCCGGGAAGAGATTGCGAAGATCTACGAGCATGAGGCCATTACGGACTACCGCGGCCAGCAAGCTCGGCAGATCGAAGAGAAGCGGGCGCTGGAACATATGGGCAGGGTGGCGAATGTGTCGGCGGCAGCGGCGGCGAGTCCGCAAGACTACGCCCTGGCGTTGATGAACCCAGAGACTCGTGCGCTCTTGCCACCAGGATTGACCGGGGACTACGCGACGGATCGCCCGGTGCTGGAGATGATTACTCGCGCAGGGCAGGACTCGATCAAGGCGGCTGATCTGGCGAGGAAGCAAGCGGATAGCGTACAGACTCGCTTGCGGAGTAAGGCCGCAGCAGCAGCTAGCAACGCGTCGGCTACAGCTTCCACAGCTCGGGCAGAGCTGACTAGGGAAGTCAAGAACTCCGTGACGAAGAACGGTGGGGAGAAGTCGCCGGAGGCTCGGGACGCTAAGGTGGCTGCGACAGATGCGAAGCGGCAGGAGACTCAAGCTAAGCTCCGGAAGGAATTCCCTCCGCTGATTCTTGATCCGGAAGCGCGGGAACCAAACAAGATGTACATGCTTGCTGATGGCCGGATTGCCCGCTGGGAAGTGAATCCCGCCACGGGTAAGTTTGGGCTGAACGTCATCGACGTCGCTAAGGGACCTAGCGCCCTCACCCGTTCCTTAATCACTGGCAACGATCCCGCCGAAGCGGACGAAGTCACAGCTGACGATCTGGAGGATTGATATGGGATTCATCGCGGAAGAAGAAGCGCTTGGGATTGATGGTAGCTCGGCGACTACGAAGCCGGGGGTACTGACGGGGAAGTTTATCAGCGAGGAGGAAGCTACCGGGATTGCTCCGCGGGATCGTACTTCTCCGCTGGAGGCGGTGAGGACTAGGGCGCTAGGCGGGCTAGACCAAGTCGGCAAGGAAGTCAAAGCCGCTACCAACATGATGGTAGGGATGCCTGGCGGGATTGCTGGCGTAGCGATGGATGCTGGGTCGCGGATTAGCTCTCTGGTGATGGGGGAGGATGCCAAGACGGCGGGAGTGCGGGCGCGGAACACTTCCAATTGGGTGAATGAGAACTGGAAGAAGGTTACAGATACCCTCGGCCTCTCGCGGGATGCGGAAGGGTCCAAGATTGACGCGGTGATGAACTGGGCGATGGAAGCGTCAGACAAGGGCGGGAAGTCCCTGGAAGACGCAACCAAGGGTGTGCTGTCGCTGGAGACTACGCAGTCAGTCCGGGATACGCTGCTGAATGCACTGGGGGTTCGTGGACTGAAAGGCGGGATTAAGCCCAGGGGAAACGCAACCATGGAAGCACTGGCCGAACGTCCCGCTACCCTCACCCCTGCCCACACCGCGCTGATCGAGCCGGTTGCTCCCGAGGCGACCCCGCCGACCAAAGCGGAACTAAAGGCCCAGCAAGCCGCCGTGGATTCCCTGGTGGTGGATAAAGCGAAGCTTAAAGAGATCTTCGGCATTGCTAAGAAGGCCGGACCCGAAGCAGAAGCGGCGTTGGTCCAGAACATCTTCGACCGGGTGTTGCAGAAACGCTCGAAGGTTACGCTTCCCGAGCCTGACGCTCCGTTGGTGGAAGGGTTTACCCAGGCCAAAGGACCAGTGCTTACCACTCCCGCCGATGCTGTCTTGGCAGGAACCGCAATTGAGAAGCTTCGCAAGGGGACTCTGTTGTCGAAGGCCGAGGAGGCCGCCGTGGCTAAGTCCCACGTGGAAGTAGCCAAGGGGATTATTCGCGGGCCGGATGGGATCTTTGAACTCCAACGCGGAAAGGCTGACCCGGCACTCCTCGGCGTACTGGCCGCGCTGGGAGTATCCGCGCTGGCGATACCTCATGTGGTGGACTGGTGGAATAATTCGGGCGGATTATCGGGGGATAACGCGCGCGATGTTGGGCTCGGACTGGCCGGGCTTGGCGCTGCCGGGGTGATTAAGGGTAAGGGCGGGATGTGGCATCCAGCTACTGCCCGTTTGTTAGCGGAGAATATATTTCCCTACGCTCGCAGTAGCGTGGCTATGTGGGAAAACCTATCCCCCGATCTGATGGAACCCGCCGAACTAGCTGCATATCATAAAGCCCAAGTACAGCAGGGCTGGGCAAACAAAGCTGTTAGCAACTATCTTAACAAGCACGCAGGAACAGCTACCGATCCACTCAAAGATCTTCGCTTGCCCGATGGAACCAAATGGGAAGATTTAACCGATTCTGGTTTTCGCGCAGAGTCGGCAGGAAGAACTAAAGAACTTTTAAGAGATCGCGTTGAACGTGTAGGAGCTGGCGATTCTATTCTAGATCTTCGGGCACTCGAGAACGTCCCAGACGCCGAAAACATTTGGCAACGTAGGACTGCTTGGACTTACGGGCAAAAAGATGCACTGCCAATGAATCCTGCGGCTGCTCATACTGCAATTACAGGGTATCTGAATCATGTCGGGGACTACATCGACTCCCTCAACCTCACTCCCGAGAAGCTCCAGCAGATGGACCTTCCCCGAGCGATTCGGGAGACCGTAGCCAACGACAAGCGGATTGCGGAGATGGCGCTGCGGGATGTGACGAAGCCCAACCCGACTAAGATCGCGGATACGCAGGCACTCCCGTTGTGGAAGGAATACCCGGCGGAGTCGAGTGGGCCTAGGAAGTTTTCCTTCAACAAGGACGGTTCGTTGCAGCAACTAGCCTCGGTTGAGCTACCAGCTGGGGAGGTTCAGTACAGCTGGCGGGAGATCAAGCTGCCGGAGACGCTTACCCCCGAGCAGATGAAGCGGATTCGTCCCTTGACCGAGGAAGAGTTTAACAGCTTACCTAACGCTGCGGATTTTGAGTATAGTCCTGATGCGGGTTATGTAGCTTTGGATGCTAAGGGTAAGCCTATTAAAGATAACTTTAGTGGGGAAATTGCCAGTCGTCCGACGCCAGAGGAAACGCACCTTGCCGGCCAGCTAGCGCAGGAAGGGAATTCTCTCGGCCACTGTGTGGGAGGGTATGTGGAGGGGGTGCTGAATGGAGAGTCTCGGATTGTCTCCCTGCGGGACCAGCACGGACGAAGCTACGCGACGGTGGAGTTGCAATCGGGTAAAAACTCAGTACTACGCCCAGATCAAGAGCATTTGCGTGGTGATAGCATAATGCAGATCAAAGGCCCAGGGAATGGCGCTCCAGCTGACTACGTTCAACCCTACGTCCAGGACTTCGTGAAGTCAGGGAAATGGGGAGCGGTGGAGGATTTGCACCATACGGGATTGGTTCAAGTAGGCGACGCCTTCCATGACCGTGCTACTCTTATCAAGCGTGCTAAGGCGCAGGAACTGGAAGCTACCGGGCGTCCTATGTCTGATAGCGACGCTGCTTACATCATGGATCATCCGAAGGAATACTCGGGGATGCTATCCAAGTTGTTGAAGCAAACGGGCAAAGCCGACACGGACCTCCTAATCAAGATCGCCGGAGGGGCCGCCGCAGCCGCTTACCTCATGTCCGACGCGCCGAAGGATGATAAGCTCACCCTCGCTGCGATGGGCATGGCCGGGACGCTGGGGAT
>JAYJME010001605.1:0-15885 GCA_036873775.1 Costaria costata
ACCATAGAAAACAAAGGGGGGGGGGGGGAAGTGTACTGGATGGAGGTGGTACAGAGTATTAGACGACACGAACCCCGGATTGTGCTTTTATCCCGTTTTTCTACTTTAAACGATGGAAAAAATTACGGAAGTAGATACCTGAAAGTCATGGTATGGTACACACACTCCCAGGGGAGAAGAAGCGCCATAATCCCGCCTACCCGGGGCAGCGCTGACTAAAGGGGTTGCAACCCTTGAGTAAAATCCGAGGTCCAGGCTTGACCACCGGCGGACCCCGGATGGTGCTTTTACTAGATGACACCTTAACCCCTTTAGAGCCGGAAACGGTTTTTGGGGACAAAACTACTTGGAAATAGTGTGGGATACTTGTTTGCTGTTCTAAAGGGGTTGAATCACTGAGCTATCGGTCAGCGCTGACCGATAGCTCAGTGGTTTCGGTGACCTCTAATAGAGCCAATGCGGCAAATGGCTGCGGTGCGGATGTAAAAGCAACCCTTCTCGTCCAGTTCGAATAAACGTCACTTTACATTTTACAGTAGGGTCATCGGTTGAAGAACACATTTCGGAATAGCTTAGGACACAACAAAATCTTTGGCTGAAACGTTGACGGGAGGGTTGACTATCTTTCGCAACAACAACAACAACAACAACAACAACAACAACAACAACAACAACAAAAATTGCAATGAGCCAGAGCCGGAGGCAAAAAACGAGTGTCCCCGGGTTTCGGTGTCCATTTAATACACCCATGCCCGTCGTAGGGAGTCTGTCCTGCATATGCCCCCTGCGCTTGAAAAGCGTCGGTGTCATACATTCTTGACAACACTGTGGCTACTGGAGGTTAGCTGACGACATCGTGCAAAAAATTTTTACCACGTTTGAAGTCGAATCGGATGCAAACGGCGCGTTCAAAAATATCTGCACTTCTTATCAATTGCGTTGTACCACTCCTGCGGTAAAACAAACAATTCTGAAATGCAAAAAGCGGGGGGGGGGGGGTGAAAAAACAGGGAAAAATTAAACAACTTTGGGAAGGCAAAGAACGAACAAAAAGAAAGCTGGGCCCACAGCACGCTGCTGCAGTTTGAAGGGAGAGACGGATACGCTAGAGTCGCTAATCACCACCGCAGGGTCCATCCACCCTACGCCCGAGAAATGTTGTAGCAGCAGGCTGGTAAAAAAACGTGGAAGAGTGTCTCACTCGGCAGGCGATGGTGCTACGGCTGTTTAGCCCTCTCGCGATCGGCGAGGCTCACCAGCAACATTCATTCTTGGGGGCTTGAACGACGCGGACGATCAACATATAAACCTTAAGAAAAAAAAGAGAAACAGAAAAAACGGATCTCCATTCAGTATTTGCTAGGTGGCCCGATATCAGGGTTTGGAAAAAATCTTGCAGTCACTTGGTTGGCATTGACCAGTGCTAATAGGACCGTTTACCTCTAGACTAACAGGTACCAGGTATGCACTATCGTATAATACGTATTACAAAAAGGTCTGAAAAAAGAGAGGACGGCGAAAAAAAAAGTCCGACCGGCGGCCTTAATCCTTTCACTACAAGTACCCCAAAAAATATCCCACACTATTTCCAAGTTATTTTGTCCCCCAAAAAAACGTTTTCGGCTCTTAACCCCTTTAGAGCCGGAAACGGTTCTTGGGGACAAAACTACTTGGAAATAGTGTGGGATAAATTTTCCGGTTGTGAAGGGGTTAAGGGGTTAAAAGGGTATTGCTTTCACCACACAAAAAACACGCAAATTCCAAGTAATGCGTCCCCGAAACTTGGGTGCAAATACAAACATGTATACAGGGGTATGTTCGGTACGCTAGGGGATAGCGGTACCCACGGTAATTTTGGTGGGCGTGCCGAACTAACCGAACTATCGGGTACCTTTATTGAGGTCCTACCAATTTCACGGCAGAGTGTCGGGGTACCGATATTGAGTTCGTGCCGAACCATACCGGAGTGTTCGGTAGGGTATTGAGGTCGTGTCGAACCACTTCGGTAGGGTAAATACAAATACCCCCGGTGTACCCTTATCGAATTGTTGGGCATCGGTATTGAGGTCGTACCGATCTCATAGAAGTGTCGGATACCGGTATTGAGTTCGTACCGAACCATACCGGAGTGTTCGGTAGAGTACGGAGGTCGTACCGAACCATACCGAATACTTCAGTACGGTATTTACCGACCAAATACCTCTGGTATACTGTGGTATGTACCCTACCGAACACACCCTGAAAATACACGGGTGCGCCAGTATACTGGATTGGTTCCAGTACATTACCAGTACATTACCAGTACAACCACCACAGGAATAGTACTCAAGGTGATTCCTAACGAACCAAAAATGTGTCACGAGTCGTGACAGAGTTGAGCATGACAAGATAAGATATCACGATTCGTGACAGTTCATTTTTAAATAAAATAATAGCTGATACCCTGGTATGTCACCTTTCGTGATATTTTCACTTGAAAGGCCTGCTGTTTTTTTCTCCTCCTCCTCGAGCTTTCGAGAACCCCTCAAACCCTTTCACTACCCCAAAAATGTATCCCACACTATTTCCAAGTAATATTGTCCCCAAAAACCGTTTCCGGCTCTGAAGGGGTTAAATGCAGCGCGGTGCTTGCGCGAGTGCAGCGCGACGGTCTGATGGATCGAGGCCTGCCTTACGGCCGCCCAGACTTCTTGTTTTTGTAACGCCACCGAGGCACGCGGCGGCGGCGGAGCCCGCGACCACCCCTGCCGACCTCCGACTCCTAAAGGGTTGGGGTTAGGGTTAGGGTTAGGGGTATGGTTGGGGTCGGCTTGGGTCTGGGCCGATGGCAAGATTGAAGTTGACCAGGTTGTGCTGTACGAATGCGGGTCCAGCGCCGCGCTGCATGTAGGAACTCCCTGCGCGAGGAATCGTGGCCGCTCCAACGTCCTCTTAGCCCGCGCCCCGGCGTTTTCTACGGGCAGCCCCGCTCACGTCTGCAGTACATCGGTTTCGGTCGCTGTCGGCGTACGACGCAGAGTCTGTCATGCCCCTACCGGCCTTTTTTTTAATTTCGAGACGTTGATTGACACTTGTCACGAATCGTGCTTACGAAAAGTTTTGGATACATCTACGTACGAGTAGAAAAAACAAAAAGTGGCGTCGTGCTTCGTGATATTTTTGTTACGTACCAGGGATGATACCAGTACATGACATTATCAGCAGTATCGTGACGTAAAAGAATCACGATGCGTGACAAAATATCACCACGAATCGAGATTTTTTTTTTGTTACCGCAGGGTAGATATATTTAATTCGTATGTATATTTTTTATTGTTTTAGTTCATTGTTTGTTGTTTCGGTTTTTGGGCGAGGGAGGGGAGATTTAATTAATCATCCTACAACAAGACACTATTAATAATTAGTTTTTGGTTTCGAGGAGAGGTACGAACGACCCTATTTTGTTTTGGTTTTTGGGCGAGGGGGCGGGAGATTTAATGAATCATACTATTAATAATCCAAGAAACTAATTAGTTTTCGGTTTGGAGGAGAGGTATATAGGATTGACCCTTATCTGGTATATATGTACACGTACTCCGTATTATAGTGCAGGTAAGAAACAGAAGCTGGTCCCGGCTGTGTTTCTTATTTGAGAACGGGTGCCTCGTTGTTTTCGTTTTTTTTTTTTTTTTTACATTAACTCGTCGTTAAAATCAAGTTCGTCCGTGGTCACAGGACAGGCTCCAATAAAACTCTGGAGTGGAAGAATAACTCGGGAAAGAACGAAAAATACTTCGTACAAAAAACAAAACCGGAGCAATACGCATATAAACCCAAGCAAATCGTACCCCTTCGTGAAAAACATGAGTGGTACGACTGGCAACACGACACCGAGGCGACGACATAATACCAAACAGACAAAAAGAAAAAGAAAAGGAACTGAATATGAAAAGCAAACGAAACGAAACGAACCAAACCAAATCAAACCGAAAGGAAGTAGAAAAGAGAAAAGAAAGAAAATAAATACCTGGTAAATAAAATAAAATACACGAACTTCAGTATACCAGGTATATACCGACTCTCCCCGAAGTTCTTATTTCCCCGTATGTAAATCGCACGCTGGCTTTTGTCAATGTTTGTTATCCCCTTGGATTTGATTGATATCATACGAAGTATTCATAGCAGTACCTCATATTAATAGTATACTACTGCTGTACTGCTGGAGATGTCCTGTTCTGCTGTCTGCTATGCACTGGCTGCTGGCGTACTAGTCTAACAGGTAGGCTGCTTGTTGTATTATATGTAGGTACAAAAAACTGTGCCATAAGTTTTTCGGGATCGGCAGTAGGAAGCGAACATACATGTGGTCGCTCTCTCATGCATGTAGTCTAGCCCAGGCTCCTACAGGTACATCTCTACCGTACAGCAGTAGTACACTACGAGTACAACTTGTACGAACCTTTAGTTCTATACCTGGTAGATTACAGAGTAGATAGACTACATGTTTCATATAATAGCTGTAGCTGCTGTACAATACCAGGGTATTATACTGCTGCAGGCCCGCCAACATGGAACTCCTATTATTACGGGGGACCATAGTTAATAGGACCTACTGTAGACACCAAACCCTATATACTTCCCTTTTTTTGCTAGCAATATTGGATCCATAGTAAATACGACCTACTGTAGACACAATAGAACCTACTGCACAAAACAAAACTGATACATTTCCCAAATTTTGCTGACAATATGTGGTCCTATTTACTATGGTCCCCCGTACTATTAATATTTGGAGTGAACCTCAGATTCTTATTGTGACACGACCCTTGAACAACCTTCAGCATAGCGTACAGTACGCGACAGATGTTAAGAATCTGATCATTAAGAATTTGAGGCTGAAATTTTGGGGGAAAAATAAGAATGTGACCTCTTTGTACTGAAATTAGTGTGGAGCACACCCAGTCTTACATAAGAATCCCAGACTGGCCAAAAATAAGAGATTCTTAACATCTGTCGCGTGCTGCTGTAGTCTATCATATACCTGGTCGTACCTGGTACGATTTAGTGTGCATAGCGCTCGCTGCTGGGCATGATTTCTAATTCTAATTTTCTTAGCGTGTCCCTCAAAAAGGGGGCGTTACTTTCTGATTGGGCTCTTTCTTATTCGAGGGCCTGTACTCTGTAGCTTACACGACAGTAGACTAAGAGCTACCTTGTGGTACCGAGTACAGAGTCATCTCGGTACGTAGAGCCCTGGAGCTGCATGATACAAGGTGGGTATACATACTACTGCTGTAAGAGCTCTGTACCCTGTAGACTCCGTACTGCGAGTTCGTGCCATGCTGTACAGCAGCAGCAGTAGTACTCCGCATAGACTCCAGCACCAGCGGGTACATGCGTATGATACGTACGTACAGAGAGGAACAAACCTATTGCACGTGCACTGCTGCTGTGACTACCGACTACCGACTACCGGCACTTCTGGACGTGGGGTACGTACAGCAGTTTATAGAGAGAAGAAAGCCATTGCACGTGCACTGACTGTCTGCTGCATGGCTGTGGGTATATGATACTACAGCAGCAGTAGCATTGCATGGCCAGCCTGCCTGCATCGTTTGCATCGCTTGACATTGAGTGAGACAAGACCGGCGGCATATATATACACAGAGAGCTGAATGCCTGCACGCTGCGCACCCACCACTGCATGCACTGACCTGGTAGCAGCAGCAGCAGCAGCAGTCGATGGCGACGATGAGGGAGCCCGATCACGATCTCGATCATCACGCAAAACATGACAGTCTCGCGAGGAGCACTGCGATACTGTCACGAAACCCAGCGTGCGAGCACCTACCGCCGCCGCCGCCGCATGCACAGGTGACCAGCGCTTCAGCAACATCAGGGTCACACCAACCACAGCCGCGTTCAAGCGCAAGGTATCGCATGGTGAACGCATCCCGCAAGCAGCCTGCGGCAAGCAAGCCTTCCTCGTCGAACCTCACAGCTCACGGCAGTTCAGTGTGTCGACGAGAGAACCACCAACTGCGAACTGCAACTGCCGCTGCTTCTTGGAGTTTGATAGTTGTCACAGGTCACCTGGCTTGTTTCGCCGATTTTTCCACCAATCAAAACACAGCACCTCAGAATGATCCGACTTCCCTACGACCAAAAAAAAAAGACTTTTTTATTTTATTTTTTCCCACATTTTTTTTCCCCACAGCACACAAAAAAAAGCAGCAGCAGCTGAACATTTTTGTTTTTTTGACGCCATTCCCACCCTTCCGTCATTCCCCACTTCGACGCCCATCATATCACAGCCATCACAGCCAAAGAAGGTAGTAGTGCTGTCTGTAGCCGCACACGCTCCGCAGCAGCACGTGCAGAGAGCCACGGAAAGAGCCCAGAGGTCAACGTTGGCTTGGAACGGCAGCACCATTTGGTTGAAGAAGTCTGTCCAGGATACGGAGCCGCGGCGGGAGCACCACCACGATCCTGCTGTTGTTGTCGAGAGGTATGTACTCGTACGGCAAAGATTTTTGGGATATGATATGATATGATTATAGCATGTGTGTATCTCATCATGGCAGCTTTTTTTGTATCGTAGAGCTCCACATCCAACTCAACTTTATCGTCTACAATAGACAGCAGCAGCAGCAGTCAGTGTGACACCTGGTACCTGGTATATATATATATCGCACAGACAATACGCATATCATATCAGGCCTGCATTTTTTGCTGCTATATTTAGACTTCTCGCTACGCCGACCGACCGCACTGACCTGTGCTGCTCGGCAAGGCCGCATCCTACTGGTGGTTGGTGTGTGCTGGGGTGCCAGGCCTCATTTCATGAAAGTAGAACGGATTTCGAGGAAAACTGTAGCACCACCGGCCTTTTATGGGCCGTTTGCCTTCTTGCACCTTCTGCAGCTTCGGCAACAGCAGCAGCAGCAGTAGCGGCACAGCAGCAGCAGCAGCAGCACGCCACACGCCAAACGTCTTCTTTCTTTAGCCGACTCAACTCGACCAATTTTTTTTTCGTAGGACAGTAGTAACAGTCACAGAGCCACTTCGAAAGCTTTGCCACTCCAAAATGAACAGACCGGAGATAGATCGAGATGCTGAGAGGGTTTTGATTTGAGTGCCTCACCACACCCAGCTGATTGCGTCTTCTGTGAGGCAGTCGTAGCGGTATGTATCTACGGAGTCCCGACATAAGCAACTTCGAGTTCGGCTACATGATGTGCCCGAGAGTCAACACGTGTTGTTGTGTTGATCGATCTAATAAGAAGGAAGAAGGATCCGGACGATGATCCAATCACAATTAATTTCGCCGCATTTTTTCTGAATAAGCACAACCAACCGTGCACACTCTCCCTCACCCTATCCAATCGTTCCTCTCTATGGCACAGCAAGCGGTGCTCATCAACAACACGAGGACAGCACGAGGCACGAGGACATCATCTATCTGCTGCAGCATCACACCAACCAGCGGGCGCGGCTGGCTCTTCGTAGCAAGGGCGCAAGCGGGGCTGTCTGGCAAAAGGTTTCCTGGTCTGCAGCATTTTCTATCGAGTTTTCTCTCCAAGCTGAACTTCTCGGCCAATTCATCACCGGCTCGAAAGAATCGAAATCATCTCAACGGCGAAAATCCTAAAAAAATATGATCCACCAACAAAACGACAGCAGCAGCAGCAGTAGTCGCCGCGTTGCGACGCTACGCAGCAGCTCCGCAGCGGCGACACCCATGAGGATCCCTTCCATCACCACCACCGCCAGCACCAGCACCATGGCTGCTAGCGGTGGGCCGCTGAGCTTGCCGCCTCCCAGGTTTACGGCCGCCCTCAGAGTGCACGACGACCGAGGCTTCACGCTGGTGTCGCAAGCGACGGGGCGCAGCTGGAGGGCTATAGAGTCACTGAAGGAGTGCCAGTTTGGCGAGGTGCTCCGTGCCGTGGAGGTGACGAAGGCGGGGACGCACTCGCAGTTTGCCATAAAGGTTCGTGAGAATGCCTGTTAGTCTGTTGGTCTTCTTGTGTTCGGAGATAGATTTGTGTGTGTATCGATCTGCTGTGGTGCTCGAAATTACAACCGTTCGTTGATGAAGTACTGGTGGTGTGTATGATTAGATATCATACCTATTAATTAAATAGTAGGTCGTGTTTTCTGTGCTCAAAAAGTACAGCAGCAGCAGTGGAAGTGGTAGTTGGACCTACTGCTGTAGATTCAAACGTGCCTGTGTCCTCTGCCATGATATACGTAACGGTATGTTCGCGCACGGTAGGCATGCGCAGTACTACTGTACATACACAACCTAAAAGCCTCACAACGTAAAGCCGAGCGCATGGCATGGCATGGCATGATATGGCGGTGTGGTGGTGTTGTTGAAGGTTTTGAGCGCTGTATCTTATTTTCTTTGGTTATATCATGTCGAATCATGTGCACAATTCGTATATCATACCTGGTATATATATTTATTATGTGAGTCGCATTCAACATGTTGAACTCTGGGCGGCGGGAGACAATTGGGGGGCGGGCGCGTGGTTGGACAAAAGAGTTGGGTGGAGTTGGGGGGTCTGGTCTACTGCTTCCGGAGATATCATATTATTTGAAATAGGATATGTTCCCACCATCATCGTGGCGCGGCGCTACATATCCTATATAACCGCTCTAGCTGCTGCTGCTGCGGGGGCTGCTGCTGCGGGCGCTGCTGGCGCCGCTGCTGGCGCTGCTGCTTGCTGTGTTTGTTGGCATACCATACATACTTATATTATATCTGGTGAGCACTCCTCGTCGTGTGTAGGTATATAGCAGCGCAGTGGTGTACGAAGTATGTTACCTCGGTAACATTGGGGTGGATACATACCCGCCAAATTCTTCGACGCAATCGTTCTGATTCTTCTCGTGTACGAATATGTACGGTAGGTATACGGACGGTGTATATGTGCTTGTTATACGCACTGATATCTGCTGTGCGTATACGCGCTTCGTTTTTGCAGGAGCTCAGCTTGAGAAAGATCCGAGAAATGTTGGGACGGACGCATGAAGACCCGCTTCGCGAGGTGTCTGCGCTGCAATACCTCTCTTGCGAATGGCATCCGAACGTCCTGGAGTGCACGGAGGTAAGACTGCCGCCATGGGCATCTTCCTTTCATCTACGAGCGAGCATAGTCTACACATATACCTGGTATACTACATGGGCATATGGCGTCCATCACCTGGTATAATACCCTATATGATAGAGCTACCACTCTGTCCGGAATTATAGTATCCTTTTTCATTAAGATATGAAAATAAAACGGAGATTATATTGCCGGACAAAGCGGTACCAGGGCATACTTTTACCAGGTTGACAATAATAGTATTATTATTAAATCTATCCTCAATACGATGTAGTAAGCGACAACAGCAGAGTTAATTGTACACTATTAATAGTTATTAATGTGACGGGTGGAGAGCCGGTATGAGGTTCTGTCTTCCTCGCTGCGGTCTACAGCAGAGGAGGGCGAAAAATGGGCGGGCGGCTCGCGGTGTGGCACCACACCGCGCCCCTGTGGTTCGTCCTCAGGCGGAGGAAAACGACAAAAAAAAAAATGACGCGAAAAGCGCGAAAAGCCCCCCGAAATTGGTCGCCGACCGACCTTGAAAACGACCCCAAAAAATGCGAAATAATAGACCCAGGAATAGACCCCCAAGTTTATTTTCGCCTGCGGTGGAAAATACCCCAAAATTGTTTTTTCGACTATGATAGATTACGGCGAGAAAAAGAGGCCGCACATACATTTTGTTTTTTTGCTCCTCCGCCGAGGGAAACATAAAAAAAAACATAAAACATGGTGCACGGCGCTCATCAAAATCGGATGTATGTGCGGCAAGCCGCACCACGCCCTCGGCTTATGGTGCAAACAACCTATACAAAACACCTTTAAATGTGCGCAAGCGCAACATTTCACCGCCTATTTTTTTTCGTTTCGCCCTTGGTCGCCAGGCAACACGCGCGATGTTGTTGCGGTACGCACGCACGGTATAGACTGTAGACGACGTAGACGCAGGCCTCTCAGACTGTTGTATTGTGGGCGTAAGATAGAGACCTTTCTTTCAAGTACGTATCATGCGACGCACGCACGCACGCGTGATGATGCGGCACGCACGCAAGCATGGAGAAGAAGCTGAAGACTGTTGGGACGAAGGGAAGGTAAGATAGAGAGTGTGAACGGTTCGCCATCAAATGCCGCAGAGACCACGAAGCCGCAGCCTACACTCTGTTCGCCCGAAGCAGTCGGCGATACATATCACACGGTCATACTGGTACAGGAGTAAGTACCAACCCGTAGTAGTTCGCTACGCAGGGGATTGCCGAGTTAGTGGACCGTCGCCAGGAGGTATTTGGGCATAGGGACCGCTGGGTTAAGGGGAGACCGCACAGACAAGACGTAACATGTAGGCAGCGGGACCTCGTGGTTACTTTTGCTTCGCACTACGATACTGCCTGCAGTGTCCAGAAACATATATCTATCTGACTCTAACCTCATCAAGTAATTTGTCCCCAAGACGAGAGCGCAGTCCGAACGGGGTTTATCCTTTTACTACTGAAAAAAATGTTCCCACACTAATTTCGAGTATTTTTGTCCCCAAAAACCGTTTCCGGCTCTAAAGGGGTTAAGGGGCCGCCAATTTATTATTGTCAGAATCCACGATATGCTCAAGAAAACAAAATATTCCACCATTTTTCCACATCATTTTACTACTACTACCCGTAGGTTCTGATTACTACCAGGTACCTGGTACCAGGTACTCCCCCCCGTAGTAGTATATAGTCGTCGTAACCTCAGATCCGGCGTCACAACATGTCATACCTGGTATAATATTGTAGCATGGTCTTGCCCCCCCCTTCCCACTACGGCGGTCTGTGCCTTGTACCAGGTATTTTTTTTAATCGCGACAAGACTTTCAGCCCTTCCTCCCGGCCTCGGCGATTTTCGCTCACCGCGTAGAATTGCGCCTACACGCGCTAAACATAGGCGCTCTCAGCAGTTGATTGATTACACTTGCTTACGTAATATGAACTGTTAATATCAACAATAATAACACTTTCGATTTCAATTATATCATCATCATCATCATCATCATCATATATAGCAAGCACTCCCTTCGTCGTCCTGGCTAGAAATAGCGCTTTATTAGTGCGAAGAAAAAACACACGCACATACATGCTACCTATTGCCGGCGTAGATACCTGTATAATTAAAGAGCGATCCTCCTCCTCCTCCTCCTCCTCCTCCTCCTCCTGTGTCTCCGTCGTTCTGTTCGCCATGGTGGGATACATACCTACGGGTAGGCACTGAGGGACAACGAGAGCATGTACATCGTCACACCGTTCTACGGCAAGGGCGAGCTCTTTGACCTCGTCACGGACAGGGGGCCCTTCGGGGAAGGGGAGGCGAGGCCGCTGTTCCGCCAGGTCTTGGACGGGCTATACCACCTCAAAAGGCACGGGGTATGCCATCGGTGAGTTTGTTTTGCCTATACTAGTGCCGACTAAGCCCTTCTGCAACACTTAACACCGTGACGTACCACTGTGCAGAGCTATCTTCGTACTTCAAGGTCGCGCGCGCGCGCATAATGGCCGAAATATCGTATACATGATACTCCGCGATGGTCGCAGTATTCATTCAATAGCACAAGCAGTGTCAAGATACCGAGCTTTTTGCTTGCTCGCAAAAGACGAATTTTGGGAAAGTTTTTCGTGTGTGTGTGTGTGTGTGTTTTTTTTCAAATCTTTTCTTTCAAAAAAATACCGTTCGTACTGCACTCACTCCGCTTTTGATAATATAATAACCGGTGGTCGGTAACTAAAGAAAGAAAGAAAGAAAGAAAATAAAGCCACCTCTTCCCCCAAGTTTGCCGACACGATGACTCATCCCCACTTCGTCTTTTTTTAAGCGCGTGACCTTGACGCATGCCACGATAAAAAGGTGCACCATGTTTTTTTTTTCCGAGGCTCCTCACTTTTACGAGTTCCACATAATACCTCTCCCAAACAAACAACTGATTTTTGGGGAAAAATAAAAGTCCTACCCGATAACCAATCCCATGAATGGCCTATTATAGTAGGTATTTCGACGAAAATTAGTGCAAAACGAAGAACGAAATTCCGACGATTTTGGGTTAACCCCTTTAGAGCCGGAAACGGTTTTTGGGGACAAAATTACTTGGAAATAGTGTGGGATCATTTTTCCGGTGGTGAACGGGTTATAACCCAAAAACTGATCTGGACAAAAACATAACTTCTACCGGACGAATAATCCCATGGCCTAGGCATGCAACTAAAATCGAGCGGAAAAGGAACGAAACATTCCGACGTTTTTTGGGGGTTAAGGAGCCCCGTCGCTCACAAACCGTTTTCTCGCCAAAAAGTGCTACAGCAGTACCTCTACCGTAGCACGCGTCTAATATCGGCATCATATATACGTCCGTACGTGCGTAAAGTTGTTTCTTGAAGAAAGGTGACATCATGAGCAGCAGACGAGCGGTCCCTATCACCAGCTTTTCAGGACGTGACGCTCATCCTCAGGTCCCATTTCCTGACTTTAAATGCCAAAGTTCTATGGAGCCAGCCAGGTACGTTCACACTGCTGCTCTGGTACTGCTGCTGCTGCTGCTGCTGTGGTACAGCAGTACACGAGGTACTACGTAGGTATGGACCCTCCTCGACGTATCCACCGACCAATGCCGTCGACACTCGCCACTACGTGCACCATTGACTACGTATCAGGAAGAAAATGTTGCAACCCTCTTTTTCGCAGCAAAATTGCAAGGCACGCACCGCCGTGGGGAGGGGGGGGGGGGAAAGAGCCTTCTTTGTGACCACGGATCCGAGTTACTACTGCTAAAGAGGTAGGTAGCTGGAGTAGAAGGACGAAAGATAACAAACGGGATAGGCCAAAAAAAAAAAAAAAAAAAAAAAGTATCATACCGTTGTATCACATAATACCAGCGGCCGAGTTGTAAGTTGTAACTGAACACGCCATGAACAAGAACGCGACACGGAGCACCTGGGCGCCGAATGCTCCGATGCGTTCTCGCTCAACCTGGTACGACACGACAGCCAAACATGCCAAGACACCGCCAGCTCGACACCACGTTGCAGAGATGTACCAGGCACGATGTAGACTCTTATACTGTCAACCATTGTGGAGCTTCAAATAAGTATGACGACTACAGGCTTATCCACGCGATGCGACCGCCGGATGATACTTCGTGGAGGGTAGCTCGCCACTTACCCTATAACCCTAAGCCAATCAGACCCAACCAACCATTGGTAAGAGTTAGTCGTTTTTGTCTGGTAAATAGTGTGTGACAACCATTTTCTCGAATAATTGGTAAACTCTCCTGGGTAGCTTAGACCGGTGACAATGGAAAGTCGATGTTTGCCCAAAAAGTTCGAATTTCAAAGATACGCTCCGTAACATCTCGGTACAGCTCGCTATGAGCACGTTTCTTCAAACGAAAACTCTGAAATTTTGCAAAAAACAAAAAAACAAAAAACAAAAAAACTCGGGCCCATGTTGGGACAAGATCGGCTTGAGAAAAACTCAGGCGGATGTTTGTTTCGAATCGGCGAGATTCCGAGTCCTGGACAGACATCGATCGACAAACCGAACGACTGCGTCATGAGCTCTGAACGAGGCGCGCTCGTTAGGGGCTCCGACCCACCCTAGGGTCACAGTGTTTTTCACACTATGGCCGGTGATACGTCGCGGGCACTCACCAGGCGTCTGATACAAAAACGTTTGGCCGCTGGTGTGTAGAAAACAGTTGACAAAATTTCTCGATCCCTCTCGGATGGCAAAAAATAGTTTTTTTTTCAGATTTGGGAGAAGAGAACGGCGTCTCTCGACCCCTAGACTTCGGATCCACCTGATATTTTCGAGGCCGTCATCTGCATTCATTGGCTTTGCCCCGACACCAAGCGGGTTGGCCGTGGGTTGAGTCTGTATCGAGATCGAAGGTCTAGCGTCGAATGAGATGATTTTATATCAGCGTGTTGACAATTTTCAACGAGAAAAACAAGTCGCGCCGCGTGAAAAAGAAGAAGAAAAAACAAAGATTTTTCCTCTGTTTTTCCCACAGCGGCGGCACGAGAGTATCTTCAGCCTCTAAGTTTCTTCCAATTATTTCATAGAAAACTTTCAAACTTCGCGTTCCCATTGTCATGGATCTTTACCACATAATCGAGAAAGCAGACGGTTGACAGACACACCCTTTGTACGAGACAACTATGAACTAACCCTAACCCTAACGATAACCCTAAGCCAATCAGACCCAACCAGCCATCTGGTTAGCGTCAGTCGCTTCGTCTAGTAAATGGTGTGTGACAAACCATTTCACACCTCGGACAAATCATCGATTCCCACTTGATGATCTAGATCATTCAGGGCAGATCTAGATCTGTTTCCTGATCTGTATGATCTACCTCACGTTGCCGGGTGGGAGCCGTATAATCTGCACGATCTAGCACATGTTCCATGGGTTGGATCTGTACGGTACAGATCCCGCACAGCATCTCAGAACGGCAGGTTAGTGTCTAGATGATCTAGATCATGATCTGTCCGAGGTGTGGTCCATGCTCATAATCGTCAATATATTGTTCTTCCCCGGCAGTTCTTCCCTCTGAAGGGGTTATGAAAAAAATGCTATTAATAATAAGAGAATCATACGATGCAGTATAATGTACGCACCACTCTTTATGTGCCCATCATAGATATGGTGCTATACATCGACAGACAGGAACTACTCGTACATGCAGACAGCATGAGCCTGTCAGAGAATTTCGTTCAAAATGTCAGAGAATCTCTTTTCAGAGTGTCAGAGAATCTCTTTTCAGAATGTCAGAGATAATTTCTTTCAGAATTTCGTGCAATAGGTCGACGCTTTTTCACCGCCCTTGCTCCCACTTGGCACCCTGATCCCATCCCGACCTGAGCCCTCCAAACAGAACCTGGGCACGAACTTCGTACACAATTAGCCGCCGGTAGGGTTAGGCACGAAGGCACCCTGATCTCACGCGACATTTAACTTAAGACACCATCCACCATAATCGGGGTTTCCACAAGAAGAACGGCCTGAGCAAAAACGGGAACAACACTAAAACTACTGCTATTAATATTAAACACTGCTTTTAAGTATGTTTGTTTGTGTCCGACCTGTGAGTTTCTCCCACAGGCTCGTGTTTATGAAAGCACTTGCGCCCCTATGGACATCAGCCGACTTTTTTTACAGTACCTGTGTACCAGTTCTAAGCTTACGGCAGTACCGTGGTACAACATACATGGTACCTGGTACGAGTACTGTCTCATATCTGGCATGACACCACCCCCCCCCAACCCCCCCCGGGGCGAATTTCGAAGCCGGTTTTCTTCACAACGGGGAGTGTGCAGCTACCAATCGGTGCGTTTATGGAAACCCCTCGAGGATTTCTTTCCAAAGTCACCACTGACCATACTCTTCGTTGTGCGTGCGTGCGTGCGTGCGTGCATCCCTTGCTATGGAGAAAATCTCAGGATTTCATCCTAGGGCGTGTACTATCTTGCGTGTTGCCGGTACACGGCTGCAGCAGCAGGGGTCCCCCAATAAGGTAAGGCGGTCTGAATAAGGCGGTATCCCTATTATTAAATCCTGAAAACACATCTGTCTGTCTGTCTGTCTGTCTGTCTGTCTGTCTGTCTGTCTGTCTGTGTGTCTGTCCAATATTGGTCTCACCAGTGACAGCGTCTAAGCGCCGTATTGCCGTAAGGGTAGAGAGGCTGGGTGATACAACCAGTAGTCCACCGGATCTCGTGCCGCGCCGAGCCGTGGCCGTGGCGGCAGCCATGCAATTGCAATTGCGATGCGGCGGGATTGCGGCCACAG
>JAYJME010001606.1:0-15871 GCA_036873775.1 Costaria costata
CGACTACGGCCGTGCATGATTTGAGTACCCCCCCCCCCCCCCCCCCCGCTCAGCACTACCACCGAAGAAGCATCGAACAAAATCGGATGACCAATTGCTGCGTGCTGTATTGTTCTCGCATTATTACAGCAGCAGTAGCTCATCGCCATAATGTGCTACTTGGTATATCGTAGCCACAAGAAACAGTCTCCGAACTTTATTTTTGGAGTGAAGAACCAAGCAAGTTATAGCTGTACGTCGTGGAAGGGAGGCCTGTTACCGGTCCCGGTTCGGGAACGTTTCGCCGGTTGTTGCGTTACGGGAAGAAGCCAAAAAAAGGTGTACCTACGATGCCTTTGAAGAAATTTGTAGGTACACTAAATACCGTTTTCCGGATAAGGCCTCCCGGCCC
Organism: Costaria costata; assembly: GCA_036873775.1. Taxonomy (NCBI): domain Eukaryota; class Phaeophyceae; order Laminariales; family Agaraceae; genus Costaria; species Costaria costata. The sequence continues at coordinate 392 of JAYJME010001606.1, forward strand.
TCCGTCTGATCGGATTGCGCCCGATCGTAGCTAGTGTTGGACGAAAGTATCCAGGTAAAACTCTCTGTTTCTACTCAAGTTGGGCCTCACCTCTTTTTGTAACTGCAAATGGTTCAACCTGTACCTACAACTCGCAGCGAAGATGCGACCAGTCGTCCGCACGAGGTGTCGGGGCTGTCAAGCAGGTCACCGAAACTGTCATAAAATCCACTCGAGAGACTGAGGACTACGAAATGATAGGAAAGCGAGTTTTGTCGGAGACAGCGCAGGTCACCTAAGAAACTGGACAGTTGTTTCAGTGTAGTTCTTAAAGGGGGAAAAAAAAGAAGCTACCCAAACCTCAGTATAATAGCGACTGCTATATTAAATTCCGTATAACGTCTCCGAACTTATTTGATGTCTTCGTGTCGCTCAGCCTGTCTTGTTTTCTTCTAAGTGGGTGTCCTGTGCTACGAATGGTATGGCCCTACTTTTGGCGTTTGGTACTGCCACCGCTGGGCGTTACGCGGTGGGGGGTACGATGCCGCGGATGGTCTCACCGTGACGAAGGCAGAAGGAACTTAGTATGCCCCTTTCTGATAGTGTGCCCACAGTGGTGTGGTGGTTGCCCATTCAGCTACCCGTACACGAAGAGGTCGACCGACAGCAGTGCCCGTTCTCCCAGTAGGGTGTTGTTCGATCCAGCAGACCGTTGAAAACGTTTGCCAACAGTATGTTGGCCTGGTAGTAGTAGTAGTAGTAGTAGTAGTATTACGGGGGACCATAGTTAATAAGACCTACTGTAAACACAATAGGACCTACTGTAGACACCAAAACCTATATATGTCCCTATTTTTGCTAACAATATTGGGTCCATAGATAATAGGACCTACTGTAGACACAATAGAACCTACTGTAGACACCAAAACCTATGTATTTAACTATTTTTGCTGACAATATTTGGTCCTATTTACTATGGACCCCCGTAATAGCCGCACCAGCAGCCAGCAGCCAGCAGCGGGGTGGCAGCTGCCACCACCGCAGTCACTCGTTGTTGTTCCTTCTCCCAAGAAAAAGCGCCCCTATAAGAAGCTTATTATACTGGAATCTCGTACGAAGCCTAAAAAAGTACAGTGGGGGAAAAAAAAAGAAGAGAGATTCGACAGCTGTTATACTTGAAGTTAGTGTAGGAACAGACATTATTCTAGCCTAAAACCTAACAAACAATATTATACGCAGTACTACTATTAATATCTATGTCGATTTCTTATCAGAGAGCCGGTACTGTATTAGACTGCAGTAGCTGGCGTCCCCAGTGGCTCGGTTGGTAACCTCGTAAACCCTCTGAAGGCTAGGTTGCGGGTTCGAATCTCTCGAGAGTGAAACATTCGCAATTAGCGTGGAAAGCGATACTTTGTTCGTGAGTAAACAAAATTCGACTGAAAATGTTGACGAGGGAAAGGGACGGCTGAACCCCTCTCGCGATAAAAATTTAGGCAAGAACCGCAGGAGGAAAGGTGGAGAGAAACCTTCTGTGTTTACCTTCCCCCTGTGTGACCCCGGTTGGTGCGTTCAAACATCTGGCGCCCAGGAAAAATGTGACGAAAACACACACACAGTCCCTTCTCTTACACATATACGAAGTATTATATATTATAACGCATTCAATTCGTAACGGTACTTTTTGTTTTTTGTTTTCTTGGCTTCTTGTCGTTTCGTCTTTTTTTTTGTCGTCCTTCTGTTTTGGTCTACCAGCTGGAGATAGGACTGCTCGTACCAGCAACCAGCAACCTTGCCCCCTCGGGACTCGGTATTTGCGCCCTGAGCGCATGTACATTCTATGTATGTACGAATATGTTGTCCGTTTTTCTTTATATTTTCTTTATTTTTTTCTTTTTCTTTTCTTCTCCTTTATTTTTACCTTCTTCGTCGTACTACGTACCCCCTTTTTCTGTTTTGTTTTTTGGTACTGGTACGCATCTGGTACGTACGTATGATATTAATAGTCGTTTTTTTCTTCTCGTACGAGTACTAATTATTATTCCGTGGGTATTACCGGTACATGAAAAACATTGACATTGTGGATATTTTTCCTGGTATTATTTGGTTTGCAAGTAGTAAGTGATGATGTTATGATACGGGATGGTATAATATATACCTCAGCCCGTACAGTAAAAAAAGTAGTATTAATAGCATCGTTCCCGATCGTACCGGTACTACTGAGGTGCACTTAATCTTTTGTACGTTGTAGTATCATAGTATTACATCATACTATTATACGCGTTTTCTTTCATCGGGACGCCTTTTTTTAAGCCTGGCTTGTGAGGGCTGCTTTAACCCTTTTACTACCCCAAAAAGCATCCCACACTATTTCCAAGTAGTTTTGTCCCCCAAAATCGTTTCCGGCTCTAAAGGGGTTAAGGGAAAATAGCTATTAATAGGAATGAATAATAATAATGTGAGATCGCCATCATCATACTATTATATCATCACTTATACCGGTAGTAAGTATTATAACAGTTACAATAATTATTACTCGACGTGCCAGGCAATAAATAGTACCATATGCTGTAATAATGACAGCGTAGTCGTTCTGATTGGCCATTGGCACGCAGCAAGCAGCAGCAGCAAGTAATTGTTGCCGTTTCGCCGAGTCAGAGGTCCATTGGGACTTACTTGGGAGTTGGAATTGGGACTGTGGCACATACTGGGACAGAGAGAGAGGATCTCACAACCTCTCGTCGTATACCCGAAACTATCTGAAAGTAAGTGTCTGAAAGGTCTTTTTGTTTTTGGCAGGATATGGAATGCGAGCATACTACTGTACAGTGTGAATGTGAAGAAGGTGTTGTGATACCTACTGAGATATTATAGACTATACTTCGGGATCACCCTGAGCTGGGTAGTAATCGATCGAAGTTTTAACCCTACTACTACTGTAGTATGTTACACCTTCACAATACGAAGTATACCCACACCCTGCTGGGTACTTTTTTGTACGCAGTCTGTCGCGCCAGCTGTTCTGTTGTTGCTGGGTGAGATATACCTGGTAAACAGTAGTAGTAGTAGTAGTAGTAGTAGTAGTAGTAGTAGTAGTAGTAATACTACGAGCTCCTTAAGTGAGGAGCTTCAGAAATTTTAGATGATACGTACGTACTCCCATTGGCAAAAAGCGGCCTCGGTCGCTTTTCGCTCCCTCCGCCTTGCCTCAAGTATTATACGAGTAGCCTACGTCTATTCGGGAAGACAAGATCGCTGACTCGAAGGCGGCGCAGTAGATGGCGTAGGATGACGCTGTACTTGTAGTAGGTGTTTTAACGTCAGAACATTGTTGTCATATGTAGGAGGTGTAAAAGGGGGAAAACACGACGCCTGACCAGTGGTCAACTTAAAATACCATGAAGTATGGGCGGGACCACGGGCAGGTGCAGGAAGCCTAATTTAATTCAATACAGTATTTACATTAAATGATCCACGGTACTGAGACAGACTACATGATGAATATAATGGAGGTCATTTTTGGATGGGGTCTTACCTGGTAAATAAACATGGAACCATAAATTTGATCGAAACATTTTACGGAATTTATATCACAGGGAGGCCACTTCTTCTTTTCTTTCCCGAAACCTCGTGAGCAGAGTTCGTCACGAAAACTTTTTGAGACCATCCCACCCACCCGGCAGTACTATTAGTATTCATAGGCTTATGTACCCAGACCATTTACAGGTAGGTACTAAACTGCACTGTAATCGCCGCGCAGAGTGAAAGATAAATATACGCTAGTCTACTCAGCGCCGGGGGGACATGTCAGACGAAGACCCCCTGTGAAGAATTTCGATGATACTCTCGCAGTAGCCTGCAAAGAAAGTTGGCGCTGGCAGTCGTTAAACTGACCGAGCAGGCGCGCCGTGTGTCGAGGATGTGAAGAATTGACGACTCTTGAAGAAGGCCGCTTGAGGGCAAGAACAGCTTAGGACGGTGAACTGTGATATACCCAGGTAGATGCGGTTGGACGAGTGAACATGGGGGTGTAAAAACACTCCAGTTCCTCAAACTTGATGGCTTCTTACAGCAATGTCTATGGATGGCTTGTCGCTGCACCTCGCCGACTACAAGAACTGCTGAAGGGTCGTATAAGTATCCCGTTACTCATAATGCGGTGTTATTAGCTGAACCGCAACTTACTAACCATCGACTAAATACGCTGTGTACTGCCTATTTCTTAACACTCCCCCTCAATCAAGGCGCACTGCAAAAATGACAAATGTCTCAGAGCGATCGAAACATGAGGACTACTAAAGTGCTGATCATGGCTAACGATCACCAGCATTTGTTGGACGCGATAAAACAATACTAGAGTGCCGATCATGGCTAACGATCACCAGCACTTGTTGGAAGGAACACTATTTCACTAGAACACTGATAATGCAATACAGAACCATCTAACCCCCCCATTCGCGTACCCCCCCATTCCCACAAAAATAGCAAGTAAAGACAATCAATAAAACCCCTTACGCTTTGATTGTCTGTAGACTTCTTAATTTCAGCGCTAAATTCGCTGATTATGTCAAGGAGGTAGCGCAGCCTTTGCGTATTGAGATGCTTGGTGCCAATGTCAGCAAGTTGGTCCTCTGTCTTCGCGTATTGAACGGCGATTCTGCCCTCCTTGACTAGCTCCCGGATGAAGAAGTACCGTAGAGCCACGTGTTTAACTCACGAACTGTAGGTCCGATTTCCGGCGACGTGCAGAACTGAGGTGTAGTCGATATATAGTGGTACGCCGCGGAAGCGCGCCCCGAATCTCAGGTCCTCCATCATGTTAGAGCAGAACACCGCTTCCTTCATCACTAGCTCTGCGGCCACAAGTTATGTCTCCATATTGGGTGGCGCTGTCAGGCCCTGCAGCCCCACCTTGAAGCTAACCGGGGCGTCCGAAAGGAAGACAATATACGAGGACATCGGCTTGCCGTTGTGGCGAAGTAGATGTGTGGCTGCCGCCATGTGAGCTTTCGACGGTTTAGACATCGCCCTCGCCAGTTGGTAGACAACGTATAAGATACCATAGCGAGTCACCTGTACAAGGTACATTACGTTGCCCGTGATGGCCTTGGGCCTTGAAACACTGCTTGTCCTCCTTGCTTGGAAGTCTCTCCTCCGGCTGGTCCAGCGACAGGTCTTGTCCCACACCAGGCGTATACGTTGAATTGCAGCTTGCCATACCGGACTGCTCCAGCAGGGACTTGGCATTTTTCTCCAGGGTGATGGTCACGGCTCCCTTCTCGCGGTCCCGAGCACGAGTGACACGTCTCCCATGTCCATCATTGGGAAACGACTCGTCAGCTTCAGCTTGATCCGCCTTAGCACCAGGAGGTATTTTCCGAGCAAAATAATGACCTCGACCTACAGGGTCAGGATATAAAGGGCGCAGCTCTCCGGGTAGGTGTAGACGCACGGGTCCGACTTGAGACTATTGAAGCGAATTCCACCAGGTATTTGTCGATCGTGTTCCACCAGTTCGTTGGGCTCTGGCGGAGGCCGAATAGGCTTTTCAAAAGCCTCATTACCAGTGGGACTTCGTTTTTGTGGAAATTCTCGTACCCGGGCGTCATCTTGACACACAATTCCTCTGTGACATCGGCGTTCAGAAACAACGCGGTATATAGTCTAGCTGCCAGCACTCCAGATTGTGCTCCGCCGCTATTGCCAGCAGCATACGGATACTCTGGAGCCTGCAGACGGGGGCAAACGTGCTACCGCAATCAATGCCAGGCGATTGCCTCCATCCTAGTACAACAACGAGTCCCTTGTGTGAGTCGTCCGCCTTTATCTTGTAGACCACCTGCAGCCCATAATCCTGCGTCCCGCGGGAACAGAGGTCTCCGGCAGGAGGCTGTAGACATTGATATTTTTCAGGCTTGCCATTTCCTTGTCCGAGGCCGTTTCGACTGCGCTTTAGCCGGTAGAGTCATGGCCTCGTTGAAGGTGTTTGAAGTTATTTCCGAATTCTGCCCGGCCAACAGCTTCGAATGGCGTCGCGGCGTAGGCGTATTCAATAGCAGAGTCTGCTCCGTAGGTCTCGTGCGCGATATCGGACGGAGTTTCCTTGGTGTAGAGCCTCAGCCCTCGGAGCTCAGACAGCGCGGGCCCGGTGGTTATTGCCGTTAAGTGAGCAGGATCTGAATTGTTGTTGGCGGTACGCCTCACAAACTATTGTGCTGCAGTTACCAGCACACGCAGCCACAGGCTTTGCTTCTAGACGCGAGTGCCCCCGCTGTTGAAGCGACTGTGACTCAGCCAGTGTTGTTTCCGGGGAGGCTCCCGCGGGTGATACTGACTTATCCTGCGGTTTGAGAGCGCCTTCCTGCGAAAGTTCAACTGTAGGCTCTCTCCCGGGCATAGTCCCTACTTGCGGTGGCCCTGCAGCTCTTCCGTCCAGTGTGTCCCTCCTGGAGATCTCGCTGATCCGCTCGAAGAGTTTAGCCACCGGCGGATTGTCTGATAGCGCACCCACGGCGATCTGATGACCGAAAGCACCGGGAAAAGGTTCCAACACGGAGGTGTAATCGCGAAGATCACGAAGATAACCGTCGTCTGTGATGTAGTTGTGGTTGTCCATGCCGTTGCACGGCGGAATAATATGCTGCGAAGTTTCCTCTAACGGCGGCGGGAACAGGCACCGCATTCCTTTGTCACCGATGCGTGGCCCTGGAGTACTCCCTGCGCAATGAGTTAATAGCCCCCCAAATATGTCGGGCTGTCCATAAGTGTTCGAGACCACTCGGGCATAAAGGGAGTTGCCAAACGAGCGATATAGAGATAGTGGAGAATGGCGACCATCACTAGAGCACGGGTCATAGCCGTCAACCCCCCGATGACGTGCTCTCGAAATCTCAGTTGCTGGGCCGATTCTTTCTCGACCATGAAGGGCGAGTCGCTAGTTTCTTCTCCGCTGACGCCTCCGAAATATCTAGCCCGCTGGTGTCGGCTGGTTCATCCGTGGAGCCGAATGGCCAGACTTTTCCCTCCTCGGTCGGCGCTTCCACCGTGGTGAACGAGATAGGGTAGTCTGGGTAGTGAGAAGCGGCACAATTTGCATCCGTGGGGCCGAATGGCCAGAATGCTTCCTCCTCCGTCGGCGCTTTTACCACGGAGAGCAAAATGAGGTGATTGGGGTAGTGAGAAGCGGCAATGTTTGCGCTACCGGCGTTTGCACTGTTAACACGGCAGTCTGCATCGCTGATAGTGGACTTATGGAAAGAGCGTCACTGATTTCTTTCTCTCGCGTCTCCTGGTCCTGTTTTTGCGTGCCGGGGCAAGTGCTGTTTTCGTTGGTGCTGCTGATCCCACTGATTGGTCCCACGCCGGTGCTCCTTCTCCTTCAGGACGGCGCAGTCTTGTGTGGCGTGTCCGACTCCTTTGCAGTAGCTGCATCTCATGCCACTGCTGTTGTGTCCCACCACCTGCATGGCGATGCCGTGCGACGGGCTTAACCTTGAAAGAGCGCGAACGGTTGTCGACGTACATAGTTTGTACCATGTGCCGAGTGTCGTCCACCTCAAGGTCCCGCCTCTCGTAGCTGGCGGTTCGCACCCTCTCGTGCTCGGGCGGAAGGGGCTTGGAGGATGATGTCCTCGTACCTCTCGTTGTGTACTGTCTGTCCCCTTTCCACGAGGAGGTCACGGCATTCGTCCAGGACAAAAATAATGCACATGCTACGATAGAGGTACACCAGTTATTTTCTGAGGCTCCTCACTTTAGGAGCTCTGTACATCACCCAAGAACTGATTTTGAGTAAACGAAAAGTGCAACACGATCAACAAGTCAATAAGGAGCCCCGTCCTTCAGAAACAAAAATGCCCAAAAGTGCTACCTCTATCGTAGCACGCGTCATAAGCCGGCCGGATCCTTGCCGGGATCCATCTTGGTGTTGATGAGTTTCTCGTGGCAAGCCCTTCTGGCCTCCTTAGTGTGGCCGCTGTACTTCCCAGTCAGGGACTTCCACGCCGCCTGTCCATGGCCCACTCCGTCTTCTGGCCGCTTTTCCTCGAACTTCTCGATGACGTTGTTGGCCGAGCCAGATGTGGTGAGAAGTACAACACTCCGGAGGGTTTATTTTGCCTGTTGCCATTTGTGCTCGGCGACGGCATTGAGCGTCGTGGTGTCGGTGCTGCTCAGAGTAGATGATGACTGGGCCTTCCCTTGAAACGTCTCGAATACAGGCATCATGTAGAGAGACAGGCAGACGCGCAGCTTGCTCATGTATTCGCCAAATGTATCCTTGTTCCTGCCGGCATAGACCGGGCAGTCCTTGATTACTGCTTGCGTGTTGTTGGACGCCACACTCTCCATGGCGACCACTCGACGCTAAAGGTGGATGTGCTCCGTCGGCGGAATAATATACAGTACATTAAACAAGATTATACCCTGGTTGTAAGATAAAATACAGTAAATAAAAGACGAACCCGAGTCTCGGTCGCGGTGCTGAAAAACACACGCCCAAGCCTGTGTTGGGCGCTGAATCGCGGAACCGAGCTGTGCCGTCTTGTCGCTGAAATATCAACGCTGAGAAGCTTTGTGTAATTCCTCAGCTTCTGCTCCAGCTCCGGGTCCACGAGGAAGGCTCCAGATGCGCTTGCCGTTCTGAAACGATGGCTCAAAACCAGTGAAGAACATTCGATGATACTCCCGCAGTAGGCTGCAAAGGTTGGCGCTGGCAGTCGTTAAACTGACCGAGCAGACACACCGTGTGTCGAGGATGTGAAGAATTGGTGACTCTTAAAGAAGGCCGCTTGAGGGCAAGAAAAGCTTAGGACGGTGGACTGTGATATGCTCAGATGCGGTTGGACCAGTGAAAGTGGGCCCTCCAGTTCCTCAATCTTGATGGCCTCTTACAGCAACGTCTATCGACTGCTTGTCGCTGCAATTCGTAGACAACAAGAACTGCTGAAGGGTCTGCTAATGCGGTGTAGTTAGTTGCACCGCAACTTACGAAACATTGGCTAAATAGGCTATGTACTGTATGTTTCATAGCACCCTCTGTAGGCGCAGGAGGCCTCATCCAATCCAATACTTACATGAAATGATCCACGGTACTAAGACATAATACATTATTAGTAAAATACAAAAACCGGGGTTAAAAAAAACGCCAACCAGCAGGAGTTAGGCCACCGAATGTTCCCCAACAACCTTATATTTCAGGACAGACGGGCATGCAGTTTTTTAAAGGTTTGAAGGTTTTATTGTAGACTAGTAATACGTGTTAGTACTGCAGATACTATTAGTAGTACGCGTGGCGAGGGTAGCGCCCCAGAGATCAATACTGACGAGGGTTTATAATCAAAACCGAAATACTTACCAGGTTGATATTTTGTTCGTTGTATACAAGGAACTACCTGTTGGGTTCCTTACTGTTAATAACAGTCACGCGTGACGGAAGTAGCCAACAGCGTGCGACTGTGAAGTAGCCCAACAGGTACAGTAGTTCCTTCTTAACTACCTTGCCACCCAGCAGTAGCCAGTGGCCTTTACCGAGTCGCTGATCCGTACCATAGTCGCCTGTAGCAAGTACGCGACAGCGGCACAACGCGCTACGCCAGTACGAACAGTGCCGTACGTCCAGTACTGATTGAGTAGATACGCGGCACAATAAACTACTGTCGTTTCGTAGATGTGGAACTCAGATCAGAACCTCGGGCTAACCCTATATCGACGAACTGGGGTCCAGGGTCGTCGGGTTTACTTCTGTTGCATCATATATGCAAAGAGGGTCTTCGCTTTTTGTTTTGTTTTGTTAGAGCTGAGACAAGCGTGCTTCCCGCATACTGTGCCAGTGCTCTTCTCCTTCTCCTCTTCTCCCCATCCTGTCTGCTTGGACAAGATCGACAGCCAATACCACTGGCCTTAGGGGCCACTATTTTATCCTAAAATCTCTCCGGAGCTGAGGACGCTCACGCAGCAACCAGTCGGTTGACCCTGACTGACAGTGCTTTCCTCCTGCGAGTTGCCTGACATCACTCAGGAGCCGCGCACCACGCGCATATGGATATGCCCCAATAGGTTATGAGCCTCGATTTACGTGAACTGGGTCCGGGCCGCTCTGCTTTCTCTTCGGAGCTGCTGCGATTATCATCATCTGGAGCTGCTATGCGAAGAACGCCAGCGACAAACAAGACGAGCAAGTAGTATCTCCGCAGAGCTTCCACGGTCATCGCTATCGGGAGTAGCTGCTGCGAAGGACTCTACATGGCTGCCACGATTGTCGTTATCTGAAGCTACTGCTACGGACTAAACTTTCTACTACCTACTACCAGTACTACTGCTGCACATTTGGGGCTGCGCCTGGAAAGTGAGTACTTGAAACAAACGCTGATTTCGAGTACGTGGCTGGTCGCGTTTGGAGCGGCTATTTTGTTTTGAGTACGGGTCATCAAGTACAGCGTGGTCCGCTTCGACATGTCAGGTTCAACGGTGCTTTCGTATGTACGTGACGGACTGGGTCGGCACTACCATTGCTGCTGCTGCAATACTGCTGCTGATAGAGCGATAACGATTGCGCGTAAACAAAACCAAGGGGGTCCTTCGAATCGATTGCGGATGCTTGACTTGCTGCTATAGTACGTACGGTAACAACAACAACTCTGCTGAAATATAGGTAATTCCAAAATGAATGGCAGCCTTACCAAGGAGATCAGGAGTATCAAGCCTTAGACTTTCAGTGGTATAAAGCCCGACCAGTTTGATGACTGGTGCAAAAAGGCCTGCCTCGCACTGAGCACCTCCCGTCCAGATGTATTTCACGTGCTGGAGGGGCAAGCCAGGCCAACCACCAACACGGCATCGGTGGCGGCGACTACACCGCAAGAATCTTTCGAGCAGTGCCAGGCCACGTATAATCGAACCAACCAGGATCTGTTCGCTATCCTCTACTTGATAACGGAGAAACCGGTGGCTCTCCTGGTGAGCAAACACGCAGAGGATGCATGCGGATCCCGCCGCTATGGAAAAAAGCGCGGTGAAGGAGCTGGAATCGAAATATTTTGAAGATCACCAACGAGATAATCCGTTTCACAGAGAAGGCACTCGCGACTACGAGCACGACGCCGGGACAATACCCCGACAACTACAATAACGAGCTCACGTGACTGCATAACCAACCGACCGAGATGGAGGAACCAATCACGGACAGGCCCTTCACCGACATCGTTCTCCAAGGTCTGGCGGAGGAATACCGGGACGTCAAGCTGATAACTTCGTAGGACCCAGACTTCAATGTTCCGAAGATTTTGTCTGAACTACGCCACCTCTACCTGGACGGGCTGTCGCGCAACATGACGGGTATAATCGCTGCGCATAGCACGGTCATGGCAGCAACGTAGGCATCCCTTGATCCCAGTTCCATCATCTGCCAAAACTGCGGCAAGCCGGGGCATGACAAGAGCGACTGCGCCGTGCCTGGCAAGGCCCACGCGAAAAGCAACAAGCCCGCTGGACACAAAAAGAAGGCTTCATCAAGGGGTAGCCGACGGGCAGAAGTGGTGCACCGCGCAAAGGACGACCGCGCACAACGACACCGAGTGCTACGCACAAGGAGCTTCGCTCTCACAGACGGCTAGTACGCACACGGCGGCTGTGGTGAGAGGCCAAATGCGCTTCGATGACACTGGAATAAGTCGGTTGTTAGGTGCGACGACGACTTCGACAACGGCTTCAAAGTTTAGATCGTAAAAATACAACAGGGACCATCGCCTAGGGGTCGCCTCATCCACACGGGGTCGCCGACGTTTCACAGAATTTCTGCACACAAAAGCACGTGGGATTGCCGGAAAGACAACTTTCGGAATCGCCTCAGCAATGTTTGATTAAACTCATGGAGCATCGGAGTCACCGCACCAACAGCAATAATGAGGGGCTGCCGGAGTGTCCTTTCGGGATCGGGCCACAGTATCTTTTATCTATTGGGATTAACGGGGGAGGACGTCTTCTGGGATCCCCGCGTCATCGTTTTGGGCGCTGGAACATCGCTCATGGGGCCGCTGGACATCGTCTTCATTAGGATTGCTTCGGAACATCACTTCTGGAGTTGCCGAACACCATCGCCGTTTGGGACTGGGTGAGCATCATTTCTGGGATCGCTGCACCATCATCATCTGGATGGTGGATCGTCGGGAGGCCACCTGCATCGCTTGGGGTCGTACCAGCTTGACGGAAATACGTTTTTCGCAGTGTATAGCACCATACGGCTTCTTTGTAGGGGGGGGCAGATGGTGGCTGCTAGCAATTTCTATTTTCTTGGTCGACCAACTGATCATTGAAGTATTGTATATTCTTGAGATGCGGTTGCGAGTTTTTTGCAGTAATACATCTTGCCCCCCTTTAACACAAATCTGCCTTGAAGTGTCCATCCACCCTTTGGGTACAGCACAATGGCAGTATGGAATGTGTTTCAGACGCAAACCATGATAGATAACATTGTCGTTCGACTGGTATCCATTCAGAAATAAACCTACAGCCAGTAACGACGTCGTAGTTAGCGTATGTATGTAGTGTTATAGCGCCGAGTATGGTTGTCTGGTATAGTATAGTGGGACTGGCGCGGGTTCCAAGGTCCGACTTGCTCCGTCCCGCCATTGTAGGGACGCGAGGGTATATGTGTGTTATATTTTTGCGGTTTGCATGCTCTTCTATGCTTCAAACCTGACACAACAATAGTATGCCTTATATGTTGCGTTAAGAGTGTGGTTACATTACACTAGCTGTACAAGGGTTGGTCACCCACCATTGGCGAAGCAAGAACGGTTGGTGTTGTTGCGACGCCGCAAAAGAGTACAGGAACTTTGTTGCGGCATAGCAACGGGTGGTCATGTAAAATATGTAGACAAGTAGTACGACAAGTACTACAGACACATACACCGACCATGTAAACAGAGTTGGAACTTTCGAGAAGGTAGAACGGAGCAGGTTATGACACTTGCAGTAAATATGAAGCAAGAGCACATTAAAAGATAGTTGTTAGGTAATCCAACTTGATACCAGGTATTAATAGCTGAATGTAACAAGTTTGACTTGGGCCTCTCCATTGAGGGGTCGTATTAAGGATAACTACCTTGCTACCCTGCAGTACCCAGTAGCCTATACCGAGTCGCTGACCAGACACATCGCCTGTAGTAAGTAGGTCACAGCAACACAACGTTCTACGGCAGTACGAGCAGTGCGGTATGCCCAATACCGATTGAGTAGATACGTGGCACAGTAAAGTGTCGTTTCGTAGATGTGAAAATCAGCACAAAACTTCGGGCTAATTATAAACCGACGAACTGGGGTTCAGGGTCTTCGTTATGCGTTTGATTTTGTTCGAGTTGAGATAAGCGTGCTCCTCGCAGACTTTGCCACTACTCTTCTCCTCCTCCTCATCTCCCCCTCATCCTGTCCTCTTGGACAAGACCGATAGTCAATATACCAGTGGCCTTGCGTGCCCTTATTCAAGCCAAAGCTCAAATATCTACGTATCAACGCCAGCCACAAAGAATCGTGTCGCCAATCGGCGTATAAACAAACAGTATGGGCCCGCCAACAAGAAGCGCCTGCTCTGAGCAAGGCTTATAATATTTAATGCCACGTATAATATGTATGTTGACACCGTCCTTGAGCAACCTCGAGCACAACAGGCTAAAATATACCAGTAGTATGTACCTCGTGTTATGTACCTGGTAGGAATAGGACTAAGTATGGCGCTCGCCGCTGAGCACGATATGTTGTCCCATGTTTCTTAAAAACAGTGACCTTTAAGTTCTTCATAATATGATAAGCTGTTTCTTATTCGTGGACATATACTCTGTGGGTCATAGGCGTCATCTCTACCGGGAGATGTATCGTATTGTACGGCAGATCGTCAGCTCGTGTTATCGCATGTACATATACATATATATGACAAATGCGTCACCATGAGGAATGTAGTATGTATGTGGTGAATGAATGGTCTACTGTATCCGTACAGATTATATGATAGCCCTACTTCTGCGAAGCGTCTTTGGTTATCCCTACGGATGCACTAAAATACTACTGATGGTCCTGTTATCTATCACGGATGGATGCAAAACGATGCAGATCTATCTGTATAGGGATCTCTATCTGAATCTGTCCGACGTGTGGCAACTTTAACTATAATACCATACTATTAACACTACAGTACTGTAATATGGGTCCTGCCGTCGGCGCCAAGTGCATATATACTATGGGTCCCGAGGGGACTCCTGAAGGGGGTAGATAACGCTGGGCAGCTGTCTCCTCGCGGTTTATGGTGCCTTTATGAATCTCTCCATTGGCAACTCACACAGATTGGACACAAAACAGAGACAATATGAACAAACGATACAAATAGCCGGTCACATCATATGTATAACATATGTGAAATGTGGAAGACAGGACATCAAAAGGACAGTTTGGACCCCGAGAGGTAAAATACTTGGGCCACATTCTGTCCACAGACGGAATTCGGATCGGCGAGGATCGCATCAAAGCTACGAGTATAGTCAACTTACCGACGCCCAAAACTATCAAGGAGTTGAGATCAGTATTAGGGATGGTGAACTACGTACGGAAGATTCTACCTGATATAGCCGGAATCTTAGCACCCCTGGTAGCCCTCACGAAGAAAGAGGCTGTCAAAGAGGTTGCTAAACGGTGGGGTCCGGAGCACGATCAAGCGTTCGCGAAAGTGAACAATTACTTACTCAGGCGCCCGTGCTGCAATTCCCCGATTTCTCTAGAGATTTTGTGATTCACGTCGACGCCTATTATAGACCAACATAAGGGCGAAGACCTATTAATAGTGATAGTCGCATACTTTAGCCACCGTTTCAACGAAAGTCAGCGCCGCTATTCAGCGACAATGAAGGAATGTTATGCGGTTGTACTTGCAATTCAGCACTGGCGACCCTATCTTTGGAGTCGGCATCTCGTCTGCGTCACAGACCACGCGGCACTCAGATACCTCTACTCGATGCAGAACACGTCGAACATGCTAACTCGCTGGGCTATCGCCTTACAATCCTATTAATACTTCGAAGTATGGCTTTACGGTGCAGCACAAGCCAGGTAAGCTACACGTCGTACCGGACACTCTGTCGCGCATGTTTGCGTTCGAGCATCAGCAAGAAATAGCTGAGCCGACACTCGCACCCATCTGTCGGAATGTACCAGACAACCCCAAGTTGCACACAGCACCGCCTCCCAGACCATATCAGATAATCGCCGACAAACTGGACAACTTAGAGCCAGTGCGCAGCGATAGATAGCTTTTTAGTGTGAAATTAGTTTTCGCGAGCGCAACCAACGCTTTCATGTCTGTTGACCAAGAAAAACTCCGCTCAGCACAAGCCGTAGAGTATGGACCGTACATCGATTACATCCAAAATGAAAACGCCCCAATACCTGTGAAAGAAACGAAAACAACCATGTCGTGCTATTCAGTACAAGACGGGCTATTGTTTAAATCGTATCTTC
>JAYJME010001607.1:0-15860 GCA_036873775.1 Costaria costata
CCGTCCCGGCATAGTAGGGATGCGAGGGTCTATGGTCATACGACTACGGCCGTGTATGATATGAGTACACCCCCCCCCTACATATGACATCGAGGTTCTCCCTACATGTGATTTTAGGACTCCGATCACGAGTGACCTTGCCCCACGTACAACACCCATATTAAAATGCGATGTGTCATCAACACCACTCCCCGGAAGGCAGGAGGCGCCGTTGAAATGTACTCCTTGCAGGTAAGGAGTTCGCGTAGCAATCGCGGGCGGGCGGTTACTGTACCCACGACTAGGTACTACCCACGACTTCGATGCGGTCAGCCGCCAGCGCCGACGTTTCCTCGACTACAATATACCTAGCTATAACCCCCCCGCTACCTGCCTGCCCTGGTGGCCTCCTTGGTGCCCTCGCTTCTCCCTCCCCGTACAGGCTCCCTTTGGAGTATGGAAGCGAGCCAGGAGCCCGACGTCGCGCCGTATAAAGACGACCTGCTGCGAGCCATGGACGCCTCGATCGCTACCAGAGAGGTCGCCACCCCCCCTACAGCCTCGGACTCCACTGCTATCACGGCAGCACCTGCAGGATCGGGACCTGTACCCCTACTAGCCCCGGACTCCACGACCAGGGTGGCCGTGACAGCGGAGACAGCGGCCATCCCTTCTGCATCAACGGGCGCAGTGGGGGCCGTCTCGACTTTCCCAGACACCCGGCTGTCCCTGCGGGGCACCTTCACCTCGGAGGACTGGGCGTTGCTACCCCCTGTTCCTCGGGAAAATGTCATCTCTCGTGATTCGCAGACGCAGAAAGCATGCAAAAACGTGGACGCGGATGTTAAGTGGGCCGCAGACCAACTGACCGAAACGTGTCGGGCCCATGTAGCAGAGGCTACCGCCACCGATGGTAAGTACCGTTCAGTCGAACAAGTCTCTGCCGCCGAGGTAACCCGCATCCACCGACAGCTTGCGGAGGCCGAAGAGAAATCGGCGCGGGCGCAGGCCAACCGCGCCAGGCCAACCGCGCCACTTAAACTAAAGCCAAGGCGGACGTCGATCGAAAAGCTCTGGACCGCGAGCGCCTACGGACCACGTTGCTCCCTGTTCAGGGTCCTTCCCTCCCCTCCATCCACGATTGCCCACCCAAGTATATCCTCGTGGGTTCGAGTTTGTTTTCATCGACGTACCCGTCCAGGTACTGGCACACCATTTCCAGCCGGCCTTCCCTCAGGCAAACGGGAGGCTGGTTTCTACACAGGCGCGGACCTTATTGTCGCACATGATATTTTTCCTCCGGGATCGCTTTCTGTCATCCTCAATGCTTCGACCGGCACCGTGGAGGAAGCAAGTTGTAACCAGGCCTATGCTGTACTCTTCGTCCTCTGGGACGCCTAACGATAGGCGTCATAGGCGTCCCGCGGGACGAAGAGCAGAGCACAGGCCTGGATACAACTTGCCTCTTCCACGGTGCCGATCGAAGCGTTAAGGATGACAGAAAGCGATCACGCAGGGAAAAAGGTCATGTGCGACAATAAGGTCCGCGTCTGTGCAGAAACCAGCCTACGATTTTCCTCAGGGAAGGCCGGCTAGAAATGGTGTGCCAGTACCCGGACGGGTGTGTCGATGAAAACAAAATCGAACCGAGGAGGATTATACTTGGGTGGGACATCGGGGATGCAGGGGAGGGAAGCAACATGAGAAGGGAGAGACATGACCCGCAGGCGCTCGCGGTCCAGAGCTTTTCGATCGACGTCCGCCTTGGATTGTTTTTAAGTGGCGCGGTTGGCCTGCGCCCGCGCCGATTTCTCTTCGGCCTCCGCACGCTGTCGGTGGATGCGGGTTACCTCGGTGGCAGAGGCTTGTTCGGCTGAACGTCGGTCATGGTCGGTGGCGGTAGCCGCTGCTTCATGGGCCCGAAACGGTTCCGCCAGTTGGTCTGCGGCCCGCTTCATATCCGCTGCGTCCGCGTCTTTGCATGCTTTCTGCGTCTGCTAATCACGATAGACAGCCTTATCCCGAAGAACAGGGGGTAGCAACGCCCAGTCCTCCATGGTAAAGGTGCCCCGGAGGGGCAGCGGGATGCACGGTCGAGTCGAGACGGCCCCCGTTACGCCCATTGATGCAGAAGGGGTGGCAGCTGTCCCTGCTTGCATGTCACGGGCATCCTAGCCGTGGAGTCCGGGTCTAGTAGAGTACAGATTCCGATCCTGCAGGTGCTGCCGTGATAGCCGTGAAGTCCGAGGCTGTAGAGGGGGTGGCGATCTCTCTGGTGGCGGCCGAGGCGTCCATGACTTGCAGCAGGTCGTCTTCGTACGGCCTGAAGTCGGGCTCCTGCCTCGCTTCCATACTCCAAAAGGAATCTGTACGGGGAGGGACAAGCGAGGTTGCCAAGGAGACCGCCAGGTCAGGCAGCGTGGGGGGTATAGCTTGGTATATTGTAGTCAAGCAAACTTCGGCACCGGTGGCTGACCGCATCATAGTCGTGGGTAGGCGTCCCTGTTAGGCGTCCCGGACGACGAAACGCAGAGCACAGGTCTGATTAAAAAGTGCCTAATCCACGATGTCGATCGGAGCGTTGAGGATGACAGAAAGCGATCCCGCAGGGGAACAGGTCATGTGCAACAATAGAGTGCGCGCCTGTGTAGAAACCAGCCTCCCATTTGCCTGAGGAAAGACCGGCTGGAAATGGTTTGCCAGTACCCGGACGGGTATGTCGATGAAAACAAAATCGAACTCAGTACGATTTTACTTTGGTGGTAAATCGGGGATGAAGGGGAGGGAAGCACCCTGAGAAGGGAGCGACGTGGCCCGTACGCGCTCGCGGTCCAGAGCTTGTCGATCGACGGTGGCCTTGGCTTTTGTTTAAGTGGCGCGGTTGGCGTGCGCCTGCGCCGATTGTTCTTCGTCATCCAGGACGCCTATCAGCTGACCCAGCAATTCCTGGCCTGGCCGGATGCCTCCCGCTACAATTCTAGCCCCAACGTCAGCCCTGCCAAAGACCGACGCGGGCGTTCCTCGTCTTCAAGGCAACCGATGCAACAGCGAGGGCGGCTGCTCTTCACGATGTGTCTATTTGCGAGGTGCCTCTTCACGGGGAGCTTCTTCGCCTCCACCCACCAAATCCCGCCGCACCGGCAAAAAGGACCTCACCGCTACACCTCCGACGACAAAACCGACACGGGCGTGGAAACACTCCAAGCCCCCAGGCGAGTGGTACCTTCCCTTGTAGACGTTTTTTCCGACAGACTCTTGCGCAGTAAACGAGCTACCGACGACAACCGCGCGCAACCGTTAACCTCGCCAGCCGCACAAATGCTACCGATGGACGCGTGCTACCGTTGTCCCCAACCATCGCGCATGCGTGCCAAGCAACGGTCACGGCTCCTGCAGCCCAGGATGACGCAGCTCATACAGCTGTCGTAAAGCGCGGATATCACAACGCAGACACCCGAACAATCTAACGCATCACACCCATGCCATTCAACGCAGCACTCAACCCTTCCGACGCGGCAAAACAGTTGGCACGAAGTATTAACCTTGCACAGGCTGGCATATTTGTGATGTGCGACAAGCAATGGGTCGACGGGCTCGAGGCAAACCCTTGGGTGGCCGGATGGGAACACCCCCTTCGCAACGGCATCCTCAACGCCGTCGCTCCTGACAAACCTTCGACCGTCGACGTTTGCACCACCTTCGAGGATTTGTTTCCGTCAGGTGAAACGGAGCCTTGCCAAGGGAGACAAAGGCCCGATAGCCTTCATGCTGCTACTACGCCTCATCAGCAGTAATTTCGATCACGGCGATCGAAGCACTGCCATCGCCAAGCTTCGTTATTTTGGGGTAGCCAACGGAACGCCTTTCGCGCAGTACTCTCGGTGATATTGCACGCTGGTAGCTTCCGTCGCTGACAGTGAGCGTGTTCTGGCCCGGAGCGTTGAGGTGGTACTAAAGGTTGTTAACAACAGTGTTGCCAAGCAGTACTCAACCATCATGCCTATTATGTACCCGGGGGAGTTAGCAACGGTACATATGCCTTATATGTCCATCTACGAGATGTGGTTGGCGTTTTCTGGACTTTCGACTAATAAGACTCAAGCCATCAACGTCCAAACAGTTTTTACTCTTCCACCCCTCGCGGGTCTTTTACTGCACTCGCATGCAAGCGGACACACAGAGAGTCGATCGGCCGCGCCGCAGCCTTTCAAAGGCTCATCAGGATCATCTCGCAACCCTGTTGTGCTGAATGTTTCTTCATGTCATCACACCCCACCAGATCCATTATCATCGTCATCCGCGATCGAATGGCCTGCTAACTCGACCGACTGGGACGAGGTATTTCTCGTTTCCAACTTGTTTCCAACGACCGGCATCCCCCTATGGACACCTCTGACCACCCCTCCCTGAAGAACGGCATAAAGGTTTTCAGGACAACTAGGGTAGATGCCTCAACTGCCATGGTACAGGCCACTCCTTCAAAACCTGCCGCCTACCTTTCATTAATGCTGAAGGCTGTATCAACCCCGAACTTATTAAACTTGGTGATAACGGCGATATCACCATGACCCTTTGCAATACCAACAAGGTAACACAGGAGGCAGTCAGATGACCAGCGCGATGAAGGTCTTCCAGCCCCATAAAGGCGCACCTCCAGCGCCTTCGTCCCCGGGCCAAGCACCCGCCATGCGCTACGGGTCAGCTCGGAACTCCAACCCGAACGGGCGCCAGCCGGGGACCTTTCGTTCCAACTGACAACCCAACGGCGGCACGTTTGCGCTTGCTTCCCGTTCCGCCGGTAGCACTACCGAAAAACACGGCAAACTCAAGCACCGACCGTTGCGTCCCCGATGCATGTTTAAGCCCCTTAATTTGAAGAGCCAGGTGGGCGGATCGTTCCCTGGCTCCCGAGACAGTTGGTTGCGTTGGTTCTGCATGTCCTTTGCCGCAGGAACCACAGATGTGTATCGCTCCTGGTCCTCGCGAAAACGGTCGCGATACTGCCACCGTATCGTATTCACCGCGAGAACCGGGTGTGTGCATCACTCCGGCCCCCCGCGAAGACGGTAGCATCGTTGCAGCCGTAACCCCCCCACCGCCAAGGAGCGCAGAACGCTCCTGGTCAACGCACAGACAAAAATAGTCGTCATACTTCGCGTGCGTCTTTCACGACCAAATAGGTTGAGGCCACCACCACGCCCAAGCGTGGCTCCCAGAATGTGAGGGTCGCCTTGAGATGTGGGTACGTACGAGGAGACAGGACCATCGAGATCACCAATGGTGCTCCACTTGAGGCCCTCGCGCAAGAATACCGGTCGGAACCTCCTGCTGCGCACAATTAACGAAGAATATCTGAGTGCTGTTATGCAGACGTTCGTCGTGACCAGTACGAAGCGAGGGAATCTTCTTCGGCTCCCGGCATCTCGCCGGCAGCCGATGAGTTTTGGTGGAGGAAAATTTTAATCTACAGGGTTCAAACGAAACTACGACCTCGGCGTCCAATTGCGCCTCCCCCTTACCCAGACGAGTCGCAACGAGGTGATCTGAATGACCAGACCCCGTGCGCCGCCTTGGCAGTGCTGACAACACCATTTTCTATGGCCGCACACAAAATTCTTCCGCCTATATTGTCTCACCCACCCAGTCAAGGTAGACCGATCGGGAGCCCCCTACACTTTCCCGAAATGTCTCGGGGACTGCAGGCGTAAGCGGTCCAAGAAAATTCGCCTCATCCCCTGGCCCCGAAAATGAATCCCCAATGATATAGCAAGAACCAGGCTGTGACCAGTCTCCCCAAGAGGGCGAGACTCCCAAATTGTTTACCGGGGATGTATATTCCACACCACCCGCCCATGCTCAGGCGACGATGGACACCGTCGCGTTCGAAGAACCCTTCTAGGGATATGTAACACACACCACACCCTGGCCCTATTCACGCGACAATGGACACCGATGCTTTCTATGTCACCCCAGAACGACATCGTGTTATTCTGTCGGCCCCCTTCTTGCTTTTCGCAGTGGACGGGCCTTCCCGTTTCACGGTTGAAGGGATCTCTTATTCCTGCGCCGAACAGTTCTTCGCCGCGGAAAAGAGCCGTCTCTTCAGAGACGATCAGATTCGATAACACATCATGCGTGTATTCGACCCTCGCCTACACAAGAAATATGGACGAGAAATCCGTAACTTCGATAGCACCATGTGGGAATGCGAGCGAGAGAGAATATCGTCTTTGTCGGTTCATACGCAAGGTTTGCCCAAACCCCAGTCATGAAATCCCATTTCTTGGACACGGGCGACAGACTTCTCGCGAAAGCTAGCCCTCGCGGAAGCTAGCCCTTACGACCTCATATAAGGTATCGGATACAGGGCTGACGACCCTTCCGCATGCCAGCCGCACCTATGGCGCGGCTCGAGTTAGCTGGTCAAGACTCTGCAAACCGTGCGACGTTTCTTCCGTGATCGTGCGTCGCCACAGACTAGCTACAACTTCTTGTCTCCCCAGGGCGCCACAACCTCCGGTCGCGACTGCATTTTCGAAGTTAACCCTTCCACGCGGCAGCGACTGTGCCCGAGCGACATGCCGGCTGCTGCCTCTCCCTCGGGCGATCCCGATTATTTGCCAAACGTGCCACCGGATCACGACAGCGACATCCTCGCTGTGACGTTCACCACTCTTCACACTGATCGGCACCCGCCCATGCTTGCTGAACAAGGGCCTTGTCTTGTTGCCGGTGTAGTGACGATGGATGATTCTTCCTTCACCACCAAAATCAAGATTCACAGTGGCCCCGTAGCCACACAACTCGGCTGTGTCGCCCTCTTGGATACGGGCTCACCACATACATTCATCACCACTCAAGCGTTGGAGAGCATGAAACGATCTGGTGCTGCCTCCGCCATCTGCGAACGTCATACTCCGCCAAGGTCGGGTTCGGCAAGTTCCCACCTCTCCAGACCTCAGCTGCAGTACGCTTGAGCGTACAGTTCTTCCATGACGACTAGCCAACGGCATCTCACGCCGTTCGGGCGTGCGTCGTCCCATCCAAGGCTATGCAACACGATGTGCTACTCGGACGCCACAGTTGGATGCGATTCCAGGACCGCTTCTACCGCACGCTGACCCCCCGCCCGGACGACAATCGTGATTTCGGCGATCTCACGTTATTGCTCCCAGGACTCCATGGAGCGGAAGTTTTTATTCTTCGGCCCCCTCTGGAGACTTCCATCTGCTCTATGGCGGGTGACACCGGCGATCTGCTTTCTCGCGACCACCAACTCGTTGGAGTGGCGTTGGTTCGCAGCAACGGTAATTCGGCCCTTGTCGGTTGTTGCTCCGTCGACATTCTGCACACGGCCGTCGATGGTTCTGTCGATTGTTCCGCTCAAGAAAATCTCGTCGAGACTGGACACCAGATCATCCCTTTAGCCGGCATCGCGGAGTTCAAACCAGATGCCTTGCTCGGCACCTCCTTCAGTCCGCTGTTTTGAGTGCCTGTTGAGGCCGTCCTGCCCGACACTCGAGCTCCTTCCCCGCTGTCCTGCGACGCTGGAGCCCACCGCTTCCCAGTACCAGGCCCAGTTACCACTCCTTCAATTAATGCGGACCAGACCCCACCCCCAACGCCGTGCTTGGATCCCTTAGTCCATCACGTGCGTGGCGACACCACTCCAACAAGCGACGATTCCGCGGCCACCTCGGCGCTGCCTCCTCCTTCGCCTGCGCTGATCGAACGATTGAGCGCTGAACAGCGAGCGAGTCTCCTGAAGGTCTGCGACCACTTGCCGCCTCACATGCGCGACATCGTGTTTGATTTGAAAGGCTCCGGTTGGACGCCATCCGTCATCGCCCTGTTGGGCGATGTCCTGGCTGATTTTCCTGGCGTGTTGTCCACGTCTTCGACCGACTTCGGCTCCTTCTCTCTACTCCCCTTCGAGATCTCAACCCCCCCGAACAGCTCCCCGGTCATGTCTCGTCTCTACCGCACCAACCCCTCGACTACCAAGAAAGTGGACGCGGTACTGGACAAATTCCTCGCGGCGGGCCTCATCCGGCACTCTACGTCACCATAAGCGAGCCCAGTGGTTGTCATCCCGAAGAGATCCGGCGGCATCCGCATTGCGGTGAAGTACAAGAAGCTGAACAAAATCAACATCATTGGCCAGCTCCCAATCCCTCAGGTCGATGGCGTCTTTGAAAAACTCGGTACCGGTCGAATACACTCACTGTTCGACCTCGTCTCTTTACTTCACCAGATATCGGTGCACAAGAACACAATACCCCTCACCGCTGTTTGCACACTCACGGGTCTCTTCGTTATGCCACAGGTAAGCAGCGCTAGTCCAGGGTGGTTCGTCAAGGTCATCAACGGAGTCATCAAAGGCCTCGACCGCGTCGTTGTCTACCTCGACGACATCATCATGGTCGACGCCGATCCGTCCTCCCACGTCGCCAATATGAAGGAATGTTTCCTGCGCTTGCGAAAGCACAACCTCAAGCTTTCACCTTCCAGGGCCACGATCGGCGCCATGGATACGGAGTTTCTTGGGCACATCATATCTACAGACGGCATCATGAAAAATGCACAAAAGGTGGAAGTATCAATAAGAATACCCATGCCAGAAGACCAAAACCAAGTGCGCTCCCTTTTAGGCGATCTTTCCTATAACAGAAAATCCCTGCGCGACCTGGCGAAACGACCACGGTTCATTACCTCCCTCCTGAACAAAGGCGTCAAGTTCGTGTTTACTCCCGCCATGGGAGCCATTGTGCGAGAGCTTCTTGCCAAGTTGTCCACGCCCCCGGTCCTGGTCTACCCCAACTGGGACGCGGTCACCGACAACTCCCCCCCTTTCCTCCTCTACTACGATACCAGTGTGGACGGTTTCGGTGCCACCCTTGAACAAGAGCAAACCGATCACACCATCCGCCCCATCGTGTTCATCAGCCGCTCTACGATCGAGACTGATCGTCACTGGACTCCACACGACCTGGAAGCGGGCAGCATCATCTGGAGCATCAAGCTCTTCCGAGATTACCTGTAGAGTACCACTTTCCGCAGTTTCTCGGACCACAGGGCACTCGAAAGCCTACTCGAAAGCCTCGACAAGATTGCAGAGTACTATCCGCGTGTACAGCGATGGCTGGAATTCCTCACCGCATACAACTACACGCTGGAGTATCGCAAAGGCAGTGCCAACGGGCACGCCGACTTCCTCTCGTGCCTGCCGTTGCCCGCAACGGAGCGCGATCGCAGCGGTACGAACAGTTTCACTCCGTCCGACGAGGAGTGCCTCTTCCTCATTCGCTCTCACGGCCTATTCCTTGGTGGACCGTCCGTCATGCGTATCGGTTTGGGTGGGCTAACGCCCTCCGACCCGAGTTCTCGCTTGGGTGGGCTCCCGCTCTCCCCGCACGATTTCCGCGAGTTTCGCCAGCACGGGCCCCGAATGAGGGTTGACGACCTCATTGCTCCGTCTGGAGAATTCTCTGCCCGTGCCCCCACTTCGCGTCGCTTCACGAGACCCCAACTGGGTATTTCCTGTCCACATAAACCCAGCTGCGCATACCGTGGATTCAGGTCTTCAGGCGCTCTCTGCTGGGTCTCATGTAGCCTCGCGGGTCGCCGGGACCAACCGCGCCCACGGCTCGGTTGAATCCACGGCTCCGCCTTTGCTGCCTTCACCTTTTCAGACGGCCCTGCCGTCCCTGCTGCCATCTAGGCTCATTTCGTCTCGGACGCGCCGCCGGCAAGCCGGCGCGGCCGGCAAGCTTCACGATGCTTTAGACGATGGTTTCGTTTGCTTGGATTATTCTCCCCCGCCCGTCACACGACCCGCCCCCACTGCGTGAAAGCCGCGCCCACCTTGGAGCGTCTGGCCCTCGGATGTTCCAACCAAGCTTTCTACTGGCTCGGTTCCGACCCGTGCCGATCCAACGCGCCCACGATGCAGCCACCCCGGCTGAGCCGTTTCTTGGACTCCCTACCGATGCAGCTTGGGGTGCAAGCATCCCAGCCGCTCTCCCTGAGACACCTTCGCCGCCAGAAAATCGAGTGCGCCGACTCTGTCGAGCGATACTCACACAAAGACTGGGTGCGCGAACAACGTGCCAGACCAGTTTGTGAAGCCGCCGTCCGGTATCTCCTCCTCGGAACTCCATCGATTTTACCAGACGACTTCCTTCTCCATCTTCCTTCTCACAGACGCCCTCCGTTGTCAGAAGTGCGCTCTATATCGGATAAAGGGCGCCTGTACACGGATAACGACGGCACCCTCCTACTAGTGCGGAAGTTAACGCTCCCTCCCCCGGTTCACCCTGAGAAGCCAGGCGGGCAGGTGGCCCGCCTTTTAGACGACGAACCCAGGCGAATCTACGTCCCGCTATTAATGCGTCCATGGGTTTTGCAATCTTGCCACGCTAAGGCTTCTTGCCACCTCGGTGTCGCCCGCACACTCTCCATGCTGGAACGTTTGCACTGGTGGATTGGCATGAACATCTGCACTCGGTGGTGGCTTCGCGGTTGCCTCCAATGCCAAACGCGCAAATCTTCCAGGAAGACATTGCGCTGGCCCACCCGCTCTCTCCCCTTGCCGCCCGGCCCTGGTGTCGCCGTGAGCATCGACTACTTCGGCCCCTTCCCCGTTACACCTCGGGGAAACACCTACATTCTACTCTTCAAGGACAGGTTCAGCCAACGTGCAGACATGTACGCCGTGTCTACAACCAAATTCCCAGCTGAAGGTACCGTCGACATCTTGGTCAACAAGTACATACCCCTGTGGGGGTGTCCAGCCAGCCTCCTCTCCGATAATGGTCTTCACGTTTTCTCCAAGCTATCTCTCGCCGTGAACAAGCTGCTCGGAGTACGAAAACTTGCGACAAGCGCGTACCACCCCAAAGGTAGCGGTGGCGTCGAGCTTGTGAGCCATACCATGGCTCGTATGCTGGCAATGGTAGTCAACGAAAGACAAGACGACTGGGACGTGCACTTGCCGCACGTGGAATTCGCTTACAACCGCCCCGTCAGCGCCGCCACCGGTTTATCCCCTATTGAGGTACGCATGAACCGCCTTCCCCACCTCCCCCTTACCATCTTCGAACACCCCTACGCGCTCGTGGACACCAGAACCTCGCCCGGAATCTCCTGGATTACTGCGACCTCGCAGCCGATCGCCAACGGCGTTCGTATGCGCTGGTGTGCGAACAGCACGCCGTCACCATTTCCCGCGTGGAGTGCCGAAATTCAGCGCTCTCCGACGCCCTCAAACAAGTGCGAATCTGCACCGTCGATGACTGGGTGTGGATCTACAACTCCGCCGCTACCATACGCCAGGGAGCCAAACCCGGCACAGATGCCAAGGTCCTCAAGGCGAAGCTATCGCTCAACTGGACGGGCCCCTTCAAGCTTTTAGGCGTCGGCCCCTCGGACTCCGAGTAGACGCCGGATGGCCGCCCCCTGGCCGCCAAGCTACTCTACCTAGACTTTCCTAACGACATGCCGGGCTTTGACGCCCATTGACACATGCTACGATACAGGTGTTGTTCCAGTATGTTGTTTTCTGAGGTTCCTCACTTTAGTAGCTCTGTACTTCAGCCACAAACTGATTCCGAGTAAAATTGCAAGTGCAACCCGTTTAGCAAACCCACGACCTAGGTATACAAATAAAATCAAGTCGAAAAACAACAACGACACCCCGACGATTTTGGGTTAAGGAGCCCCGTCATTCAGAAACAAAAACGCCAACAAGTCCTACCTCTATTGTAGCTGTGGAGCCTCGGTAGCCCGCTGCAAACTCTACACCAACCAACATTATACCAACGACCTACCGCGATACCTGCCAGCTGGACTAAAGCAATACGAAGTACGTCCTCAACAACTACGCCATCAAATCCCCCCCTCCCACGTCACCGACGATGACGTTTCCGTACCCGTCGAGCGTTTGGAGGTTGACATGATTTCCGGCCCCCGGTCAGCCCGTTACCGGGGCGGAGTGACCAAGGTCCTCTACGAAATGCACTGAAAATGCCTTCTGCGGTCATCCCGGGAGCGCGAATCGGATCTTCTTCATTCTCGTCAGCGCATCCTCCACTGTTGGGACGGCGCACCCCTCCGAATTCGACAAGCGAACCGGGTGTACCGCCACATGCGCGTGGGCGCTGCTCAGTGTGAGCTCGCCCGCGACAACGGTAGTCGCTTTCTGCCTCCTGGATGCAACCTCGTCAATCATCAAACTTGGACTCGCCGGTTCAGTGGCACCATATTACCCGTCGGCGCTTACTTCTGGTACAAGGGTCAAGATCACCTTTGGTGGCTCGGAAAACATTTCCGCGCACACTCCGACTCCCGGACAGTACTTAGTATGTTTTCTGGACGACCCAGGACCCGTCAAGCTCTCTTTGTCTCATGTCATATATACTACGAACCTTGGCGCCATTCCGGCTCGTGGTGTCTACAAGTGCATCAGGGAAGCTCGCGTATGCGCGGTATAGTGCACAACGTCGGCGAGTTCCGCGGGGCCGAACTAGCCGGCTCTGATGACTGGGACGTTTCCCTGTAGCCGTTCCGCGGCTTCGCTCTCGTTTCCTATGTAGTTAACGAGACTGGGCCTGTTCTGCATGGGGTCTTCTATGGTTTTCTTGTGTTGTTACTGTTGCGGGTGTTCTGTTTGGTTTATTTTCTCACGAGTCCTCCAGCCGTCTCCTACTTCCCCTGTCTGACTGCAGACCGTGTAATGGAGTGCTTGATACGCATACTGCCGGCCGAGTTGCCCGACAGGTCGGTCTGACCCCTCCGCGGTATCTGCGGTACCCCTCCGCCGTTTCAGTATTCAAAGCGGCTAGGGAACAAGATTTTGTTGATACGCATACTGCCGTACGGATTGTCCGATAGCTCAATCTAACCACGACGCCGTACCTGCGTTACCCCTCCGCCGTTTCAGTGTTTCAAACAGACTAAGGTAATAGATATCGTCCCGCCTTTTTCCGCGCGATATTGCATAGGCCGTGATGACACTTGTCCTTCTATGTTATATATATATTGCTTTTGCGCGCTCAGTGTGGCAAAATCTAGCACGCGGCAGTTCCGTCCTCTCTATCGTGAGGCCGGGCCGTTACCGTCCATGTTTTTCTCTATTCCCGCACTGCCCTCGCTGCTCGCGTAAGCTGCATCGAAGTTTTATGCGTTCCGTTGCACTTAACCCCCTTGTCGGTGTTGCACTGATTTAGTTTCATTGCCTTCGAAGTGTTCTTCCCCTTCGACGTGGGTCGGGTAATTTTCTTCGTTTTTTATTCGTGTTTTCTCTATCAGGATCTTCATGCCGACGAATGATACGCTGCTTGCCTAACCATACCTCGTCACATCGCTCATTTTGGAATGAGGACTCTGCAGTTCACTATCACTAGTAGTTGATTCGTAGTCACTGCCCTGAGTACACTAAGCGTTTTGTTCTAGATGCGGAGAAACACAATTTACGGCAGAACTTGAGTTTGTTCTTTCTAGCCGGCATACTGTATATGAATCAACTTACCCGTACCAGGAAGTTGATCTTAGTACAACCAGCTTACCACCTTAAGTATATGGAACGTTACGTAGAGAACGGTACAGGGAACATATAAGGACTATTCCTATGGGACGAACTGTCGGCCAGCACGACAACGCGTAGAATACATCTGCCCGTGGCATGGACATTGTTCCGTAAGGATCAGGTGACGGCCACGCCCACCTCGATCACTCCTCTCCTCTCCTTCGTTCTCCTGCCTTCTCCTACTTTCTCTTCTTCTCTTATCTTCTCTTCTTTTCTTATTACCACACAAGCGCCTTGCCAAACAATGTATGTTCTTCTTCTTCACAAGTGATATTTAAAGACACTTCGGTGCCATCTCTGCTATCTCTCTTCACAGAGACATAACCTCGACATGCATCATTCTATAAGGATTATTAGCCTCGCTCCGATTATATCAGGTTGTTGTTATGTGCCTCACCCTTTGATCTACACATCGACTGGTACCGAGCAACTGCATCCCGTTGAGTTCGCCACGCTCTTTCAAGAAGTTTAAAGAACGGTCTCACCCGCCACGCGCGCGGAACAGCGACGGCGATGTAGCGCTATCGAAGTCTTCGGCGTTTCCTCCGTGATTTGACTCGATCGATCGAATCTCGTGAGGTTTGTCAGACCGAGCTGGTTGAAAAATGGTCTTGCGACTACCATCATATATTTGTGTTTTGGTGCCACGGTCTGAGTACGTTGTGCTGTATATAGTCTGTAGGCTTGGGAACGGCTGATGTCCCGGTCGCCTCTCGTTGAGGTTCGCGTTTTATCGCCTCGGTCGTGGTCATCGACGAGGCCCAAAACTGAGAACCCGTCTAAGCACACACGTACGTGCGCACGGAAACAAAGCACGAACCACGCATATCATCATTCACACAGCGAAATGCGCTGATTGCTGACGCGCCTACCGTTTGGGCGCAACGACACTTGTGAAAAAGCCCGCAACAACACCCAGCGTAGAACTTTCTCCTCCATTGTCCGTGTCAAGCCAATCCTTAATCGACCCGACGTCGCTCTGAAACACACGCATGTACTCATTGCCATGACAATATTTGCCGTGCTCCAATCAATGTGCCGTATGATCTTCAACTTCAGCCACTTCTTAGAAAAACATTCCCAGAAAAGGGAACATTCAGATTACCAAGCTTATTCTTGCTATCTCCCTCACACGCCCTCACACAAGCCAGAAAATGATGACGAGACGAGGCAGGACGCGATTGACAGCTTCTCCTGCCTATGTACAAAATGGACTTTGGGGGGGCTTCGGCATTTGTTTCTCTTCCGCCAGCTGGTGTTTTCTGGTGCTCTCGGCCGCGGTGCACGCAGCGGGCCCGCGTGTACACACGGCTCAAGTTTGGGCAACGGCCGATGTCCGTGGCGCGCGCTCTGGTAGTTGAAAGTCTCAAAAACTTGCACGTAACCACGGGGATGCGTTCCGACTTGGCACCGCCTCGCCGGTGCCGTGAACAACCCGTGCGACTGTTTTTTCATCCGCATGAAGTACGATTATTTGGTTTTGCCCCGCCGCATGAAGAGGGCATACAGCACACAGCAAGCACGAGGCAACACGGACTACACCGACTTGAGCGAGGAACACATCAGGCGCCGTGCCGCAGTAGTTGGCAACATGCTGAAGGCCTCTGTGCAGCTCTCTCTGTGCTATGTTCAGTTGAAGCTTGAACAACCAAAAAGCGCATTTTGTTTTCGGCATTTTGTATCATGATCTACACAGATCCACGCTCATGCCATACGTACGTTGCACTGTCGGTCGATCTACGTATTTGCTACCAGATCTACCTGTATCACACCGTCGTAAAACCTTTTGACGTTTTGTGGCAGCCATTATACAACCGCAGCTGACCTTCCAGTTTTACTCAAAAACGGTTTTCGGGTGTGATACGGTGCTCCTATAAGCCTCAAAAACAAAATAGGGTCACCTCTATCGTAGCATGGGTCAGAAACAAAACATGGAACAACACTGCTACCGTAGCATGTGCCTCCCTCCCGTAGCACCACTCTCACTGTCTTACCCAGTTTAAATATCACGCCGGGCCCACCGACGCGCGCTACATATTTGGGGTCACCAGGATTATCTGAGGCCTCTCACGTACGGAGCTCTACTACTGTACACCTCATCCAACAACCGACGTTGAGACAAAAATGCAAGCTACGAGGACCGACAAACAATCCCATCATGAACGCGGATCATAGGCATCGTCCAGCGAAGAGTATATCAATGTAGGATACACGTCGGATCCGACGACTCTGGGTACCGCTCCTCTCACCTCAAGAACCCTGTCAGTGGAAAAAGCGTGACAGCAGTACAACCTAA
>JAYJME010001608.1:0-15859 GCA_036873775.1 Costaria costata
TGTGATCCCAGGAAACAGTAGGAAAACTTTGTTTTTTAATAACCCCCCCCCCACCAGCGAAAAAACAGAATAGGATGGGTCTCTAAAACCAAGTGAAAAAAGGGACAAAAAACGAGGGATTTTTTTTTTCGCTTTTTTCGTCCTGTGATCACAGCGCTTCGGTTTGTTTTCAATCCTGACCTTTCTAGGAGTGTGGTGTCGTTTTGTCTTTTTGTCGCATACCCCTGGGCTGGCTGTGAATCTTCTGCTATTTTTTGTCTTTGTTTGTTTTCTTCTGCTCAGGGGCTCGGGGACTTTGTGTTCTACAGCGTCCTGGTGTCGAAGGCCGCCCTGTACGGCTTCACGGCATGGGCAGCGTGCGTGGTGGTGATCGTGTTTGGCCTGGGGGCGACCCTGGTGCTGCTGGCTGTCTACCGGATGGCCTTGCCGGTAAGAAGAGGGGGCAGGGGGCAATGTAGTTGTCGTTCGGGCGTTTTACATTGGATAGACGTGAATTTTAGCGTTGGCAATCACCAAAAGTAATCAACAGCAGTGGGAGTTGATTATTTCAATATTCCACGTGCTTTACCTGTAGCTCTACGAGTATTGTAGGTACCGTGAACATACTCGTAGCATAACGTAATCAAGCCACGAAGACCGCGATTCTTTGCTTATTTTATTTTTGGCTGTATGATGTTTATTGTGGTATGCTTTGATTGCTTTAGCTGTAGTGTGCGTGGTGGGGATCGGTTTCGGCCTGGGGGCTACCCTGGTGCTGCTGGTTGTCTACTGGATGGCCTTGCGAGTGAGATGTTTCATGAGTTGATAATTTTACGTGATTATTTACCTTACCAATGAAATAGTTGAGTTGATTGTTTTTGCATGATTATTTTCGGCGCCGGTGAGATGTAAGGTCGTTGATTACTGTACGTGATTAGTTCTAATAAGCATGTTCAAGATCACGGAGGCAGTAATTATTTGAACATTTTACGTGTGTGGAGGTATTCCGGGGAGTCGGCCGGGGGCGGAGGCTAGTGCGCTTCGCCTGCCAGTAACATAACACGTATGGGCTTTACTTTAGTATGCTATACTACAGTAATACATGTCTACCGGATGGCCTTGCCGGTACGACATTTGAGTTGAGTATTTTACATGATTATTTCCGTTGCCGGTGAGCTAGTTGAATTTACTATTTGCCGTGATTACTCGTTATTTCTAATAATATCCCAGTCACGACGACCGTGGTTATTTTACCATTTTAGCTGTACGTTTTTTTTTCGGTAGGCATGCCGAAAGTGCGAGAGCGTGAGATGGCAAAAAATTCGTTGCAAATCGACGATCAGTGGGAGTGCTGAATCCTCTGCGCGATATCAATGAAGGCACGTACCGTAGTGGGGAGGGGGGAGAAGAGACTGCTTTGTGACCCCGGATCCGAGTAGGGAGGGAGCTGGAGCAGAAGGGCGAAGAAAATACATGGGATGGAAAATAAATAAATTCTACGGCGCACGTGTGTGCCGGATGGCCTTGCCTGTACGAACAGGGGACGATGCAGTTGTTCGGCCGTTTTACACACGATAAGACGTGCATTCTGGTGTCGGCAGTCAAGCAAAAATATCCAGCCTTTGAGTTGATTATTCCGCGTGCTTATCTGTATAGTACACTAGTGTGGCCTATCTACGGCGGCCAGAATAAGGCGGCCACTCGATTTAGGGCGGGTGAAATCGCTTGACACGACGGTAACTCTGAATACAACCTCCTATACGAACAGGGCGGCCTCTCGATATAGGGCGGCCAAAAATTCGGAATCCAGGGCTCTTGACGGGTCACTACCCGACCCGCGGGTCCGGTCGGGTCAGGGGGTTTTCGATTCCTCTCCGGGTGGGTTGTCATGTTGTCGGGTCGAGTCAGGAAGTTTTTCTTAATGTCGCGGGTCGTGTCGGGTCACCCCGGCCTGACCAGACCCGACCCGACCCGACCCGATCCGCGAGGTCTGACCAGACCCGTGAAGAGTCTTGAATTTCCCTTCGCACTTCGTACACCACCTTATCGGCCCAACTACTATACGTAAGCATAATCAAATCACCATGCTCGTGATTGTTCGACTGTTTTAGCTTGTGTGATACGATTTTTTAGGATAGTCAAATCACCAAGCTCGTGATTGTTCGAGTGTTTTAGCTTGTGTGATACGATTTGTTAGGATAGTCAACCGTTGTGTTGATTTATTTCACGTGCTTATTTTGTACCAGGTGCCAAGTAGTAACCGTATTCAAATCAGGAAGGTCACGCTTCTTTTTACGATAATCAACCATTGTGTTGGTGATTTTCACGCGCTTATCTTATACCAGGTGCCAGGTAGCAATCATAAGCAAATCACGAAGGCCACGCTTCTTTGATTATATTGGCTGTATGTTTTTTAGTATGCTATATACTACACACAGCACGTCTACCGGATGGCCCAACCGGTACCAAGAGTTGACAGCAGCGCACCGTTCGTCCCGGACTATGAGTAGCGTGATAACAGCGGTGGGAGCGGGGGGGGGTGTACTCAATTCGTGCATAGCCGTAGTTGTATGGCAATGGACCCTCGCATTCCTGCAATGCCGGGACGGAGCACGTCGAGTTTTCACCAACCAGGCAGACATGGCTTGCATGAGGGGGGGGGGGGGCTCGGGCTTTCGCTTCGCTTGGCGGGCCGTAATGGATTCAATCTAGGGTATCCACATGGGTCGCCCCCAGAGGACTTTTTATATATGGTAGACGTGTTCCTTCCATACCGATCCGTCCGGAAATGTAAGAAGCGTATGGGTATTCATGTCAATAACCAAACGGTCTTTATATTTGCGAACAGAGTGTACGAGGTAGTTGCTTATTAAATAGTATATACCCTTGGCTGTCTCTGGAAGTGACCACATCGGAAAAAAAACAATTCATTGGACGCTGTCAGCCATATGCAAGAACGTACGCACAAGGTGCCACGGTTTGCCTCACAAGCGGTTCTTAGAGGTTGCAGTTCACCCTCCATGCGACTCGCCGAACACACCACAGAGCTTCGCGCTTGGGGCAAGAGCAATGCCTGCCCGGTCGGTGAAAACCCGACGTGCTCCGTCCCGACATTGCAGGGATGCGCTATGGTCTTAAAAGACTACGGCCATGCATGGCAGTTAGTACTTAAAAAACTGCATCCATGCGAGCAGGGGTGGTGTTGGACTTGCTCGTAGCAAAGTCTGCTATATGCCTGATGATATCTAACTGCAAACGATCTACGGAGATTGAGTAGGATTTGTGTTCCCGGACGGGAACATAAGACACCATATGGGGAATTCCGTTTTGGGGTCCCCAGACGCTCGAGAATGGATGCAGCTTTCAGACATTTCCTTTTCTCGACTTTGATAATATACATCGGCTTACGCTCTACCCTGCATCGCCTCTTGGCAACATCGGGCCCCGCCCCCTGACCAAGCAACCCCGTGCACGAGTTAAGCACCCCCCCCCCCGTCCCCCACCCCCTACATTCCCACGCATGCCTGCTCGACAGGCTCTACCCATCTCTATCGGCCTCGGGACGGCGTTCTACTTGCTCACGAGGTTTTCGATGCAACCGTACGTGGAGTTTCTCAACGACACGCCGCTGTACTTTTGAGGAAACCCCGTCTGTTTTGCTTCCAACGACACGCCGCTATACTTTTGTAGAAACCCCGCGTTATTCGTTTACGACGGTTCTTTTTGAGGAAACCCCAAATAGTTGATTTAAGTCGGTTATGTTGAGGAAACCCCGCGTAGTTGGCTTCCGACGACACGCCGCTGTGATTTTGAGGAAACCCCAGCGTGATTAGTTTCCGCCGGTTCTGTTGAGGAAACCTGGCCTAGATGGTTTCTGTCGGTTATTTTGAGGAAACCCCGTGTAGTTGGGTTCCGTCGGTTGCCATTACCAACGGCCGGTGGCCTGCATGCATCCTGCATGCGCGCCGCTACTGTAAAGCAATGGACCATTTGGGTAGCGCGTATTTGGTGGATGTTTTACAATTTTTGGCGGGGCGTTTTTTTTTCTCTGCGCGGATCTTAACCCCTTTAGAGCCGGAAACGGTTTTTGGGAACAAAACTACTTGGAAATAGTGTGGGGTCATTTTTCTGGTGGTGAAAGGGTTAAGAGCAAACATGCTATCAATAGGAGACCGGTCTTTTGGGCCGCGTCAAGGTCTTTTTTGGCCTTATTATGCTGGTTTTAGTGTAGGGGGGGCGGTCAGCCAAGGGGTCAAACGGCGGTCTCCTATATAGCATGTTTGCGCTTGCACACCGCCATAAAAAAGTCCTTGTGGAACTCCCCACACTAAAACTAGCATGTTAAGGTCTGGACGATCGTCCGTCACAGGCCGAATCTGCCGTTTTCTGGCATCTTGTGCTTTTGGGTGGCGCGTGGTTGGTTGATATTTTTGACCGTTTTTGGAATACGTTTGTTTTTTCCGCGCGGAGCCAAACTGTGGGGCGACGCCAAATGTGAGACGGTAGTCCCGCAGCAGCTAGATCTGTTCGTTCAGTTTGGGGTGTGGAGACACACCGAGGTGGGCTGCGTGGTGTTACCACACTCTCGGGGTCAGCAACGAGAGGTAATCTCGGAAGTGTCCCGGAGAGCCAGGATGGCCTTGAAGGATCATAGTGATAATGAGGCGGTACGATCTAGGGGATAGGACCTGGTGTCCACAAAACGTGCTATTATTATACTATTAATAGGAGACCGGTCTTTTTGGGCGCGTCAAGGCCTCGTTTGGCCTTATTATACTGGTTTTAGTGTAGGGGTCGGGGTCGGTCAGTCAGTCAAGGGGCCAAACCGCGGTCTCCTGCGTAGCATGATTGCGCATGGAAACCGCTAGCAAAAAAAGCCCTTTTGGAACTCCCAACACTAAAACCAGTATATTAAGGTATGAACGGTCGTCCGTCACAGGCCGAATCTGTAATCTCCTGTTGTTCTTTGCTTTTGGATGGCGCATCATTGCTTGATGTTTTTCAGGCATGGCCGTTACGGCGTGAACAAACGTAATTGCGCATCTGTCCCCAGGGCCCCTATATCGAAAACGCCACTTTATATGGGTGGAAGCCCAATATAAACACGCATAATTGCCGCATTACATGATGATCATATATATGATGTCTTGAGGGTTGAACTGGCTACACGGAGTTCACATATGTACACCGCAGTACATGATGAGCGTATGATGTCTTGAGGGTTGAACTGGCTACACACGGAGTTCCAGCGCTCAAAAGTAATTTTATATACTGGGGATAAGCCTTTTTCATCCACGGGGGGATGTCAACACTGCAAAAAAAAAACTGATACTGTACGTAGCAGATGCAATTACTCGTGTTTTTTTCAAAAGACTGTTTTCCCGTGATTTCGCTTGAGGTTTTGGTCGACAACGACGTCACGGCCGTCTCTGATATGTTTTACCATTTTCGGCGTGCATTTTTTTTTTTTTTTTCTGCACGCTCTTTACGCAGGAAGAGTGAACACGAAGAAGTTGTACGAGTACCGTGTATGTATCTTTTGGTTTCGGGACTTGGCGAGATGAAGAATGATATTATAGCGTTTTTTCTTTTTTCTTTGTTGGTTAATTTGTTGTTGTTTAAAGAACAACATGGGATGCTGTGGTGTAGGCCCTTGTCTTTAACCCCTTTAGAGCCGGAAATGGTTTTTGGGGACAAGCGTCCTTGGAAATAGTGTTGGATACTTTTTGGGGTAGTAAAAGGGTTAAGGCATGCCCGAAAAAATGACTGAACTACCTTTTCTGAAACAGAGGCGTGCCTGAACTACGGTTTTCGTACCTATCTTGCCAATCTTTCGCCAGGCACGCCTAAAGGCACTTTCAGGCACTGTAAAACATAGCGCCGTTAGTCCGGCACTCCCGAAATCAGGGGAAAGGGGTTGTGAAATGTTGGAGGAGGAGTGAACACGAAATTGTGCGAGTAACCGTGTATGTATGTAGCTTTTGGTTTCGGAACGTGGCTAGATGAAGAATAATCGCGTTTTTTTCTTTTTTTTTGTTGTTGAGTAATTTGTTGTTATTGTTTGAACACCACCAACAAGGGATGCTGTGGCGTAGGCCCTTGCATGCCCGAAAAAATGACTGAACTATCGTTTCTGAAACAGCGAGTGCAACTGTTTTCGCGCCTACGAGTATCTTGCCTGTCTTTCGCCAGGCACTTTCAGGCACTCTAAAGCATAACACCCCGTTAGCCCGGCACTCCCAAAATCACGGGAAACGGGAGATAGATGTAAAATGTGGGGTCTGTGCATGCCTGAAAAACGACTGAACTCCCTTTCTTTTCTGAGAAAGGTGTGTGGCTGAACCTCGGTGCCTGAACCAATATTTTCGTGCCTATTTTGTCCTGGCATTTTTTCTTTTTTTCAGGCATTCCACCTCTTGAAACAAAACAACCTGAAATTAGTACTGGTATAGGATAAGGTTTCAGGCAAACGTCTCAAATAGATAGACACGTTTAACGCTTTTTTTACTACCGCAAAAAAGTATTCAACACTATTTCCAAGTAGTTTTGTCCCCAAAAACCGTTTTCGGCTCTAAAGGGGTTAAGGCGCATTCAGGCATATCCTATCTACACGCATGCCTATCTCGTTTTTTTCGCCTGCGGCGTGCCTATCTCCACGCGTGCCTGAACGCGCCGGCGGCGTAAAGGCGAGGATCTCCCGCATAGGATATCACCACTCTGTCACTCTCTTTGACATTTGATCTGAATAGTCCATCTACCTAGCCGGGTGTGCAGCGGTGCTGGCCCGGGGCTCCTGCTGACTCTTTTCCTCGCGACGGCATACCAGTAAATAAATAGTAACTTTTACGTTCTGCATCGTAGGGGAGCTTTTTTTACACCGAGAGTACTTAACTACCTCCTGGGCAAAAAAGCCGTGGTCGCAGGTGCCGTCCCTTCTCCCCCCGATGTACTACAGTGTATAGGCCAGCCAACCAGAAATTTCTATTTGGAGTGAGCCTCAGATTCTTAGTGTGACACCGGCCTTGAACAACCTTGAGCATAGATAGATGGGCTATTAGGATTTAATGTAGTAGCGCTCGCCGCTGGGCACGATTTCTTAGTAATTTCTTCTTAGTGTCCGCCCAAAAGTGAGCCTTGCTTTCTTATTAAACACGTTCTTATTCGCGGGCCTGTGCTGCTGTACATGCCTTCTTCATGGTTGTCGTGCGTGGATTTTCAGCATGTTGTTGTGTGTTGACATATTCCCACCACTGCTGCTTGCTGCTGTGGCTGTCGTCTGTGGTAGACAAATGTACCCCTGTCCGGACTGTCATCACCGACATTTTTGTCGCCGAACTGTTTTTCTTTAGAACAGAAGATCGCCGATTCTACTGACTACTATTTAATACTACAGTATCTATGTTGTTGTGCAGTATACCTCGTAGGCCCCGCCAACAAGAAAGAGCCTCAGATTCTTATTGTGGACACCACCCTTGAGCAACCTTGACCATAGGCTATTATATGGGATTTAGTGTAGCGCTCGCCGCTGAGCATGATTTCTTAGTCCAAATTTCTTAGCGTCCGCCCAAAACTGAGCCTTTTACGTTCTTATTGGGCACTTTCTTGTTCGCGGGCGTATACTGCTGCTGTAGACCCCTAATATGGTCGAGTATAGGCGCGCGAATACGAAAGTAAGTGCCTATCATCTAACAAGAAATAATGAAATGCTCACTTTTGGGTGGACGCTAACTAAGAAATTGGACTAAAACGTGCTCAACGGCGAAGAGCTCTCTACACTAAATCCTACCAGGTACCGGTATAATAGCCTACGTATGCTCAGAGGTTGTTCAAGGGTGGCGTCATAACAAGAATCTGAGGCTTTCACGCCAAATACATAGGAAGGAGTTAATTGTTGGGGGCCTACGATATATTACTGCTGTACAATGCAGGAATATACATATTATCTGGTACAGAGACAGACTTATCTGGTACAGAGACAGACGTAGTACGCACGCCTGCTTGTGTACTACCAGGTACTACTTACTGTACTATTACCATTATTATTAACACCAGGTAACTTCTTGTATCACACGACGTGCTGCTGCTGTAGATCAGCTGGTGGTGTGGTGTAGACTAATGCATTTAATACCAGACATGTACGAGTATAATAGTCTGTCGCTATACTCTGTTTGCTGGTTGATGTAGTTCAGTAAGAAGTGCGTACGTACGCGCAGCGGCAGGAGGACATGAAGAGCATGCCATGGATGAGATAAAAAATGATGAACGTTTTTCGTTTTTTTTTCCTTTTTATTTTTATTTGTGTCACAGTCCTGAGAAAAACATGCATCCACAACATTTACGGGGATGGTTCAGTTTTGTCCCCTTGTCTTTAAGTTGAGATCATGCATGCTCCTCCCTGTGGCATTCCTGTCTAGGATACCCGCGTGCGGACGCACAAAGCAGCCAGGGCATGTTGACGGTGGTGCGGAGATCAGTCCCGGGTTCCACGAGACCGCGCCGCGGCGCGGCCGCTGCAGCAGTGAGCGCGCAATCATCTTCCAACATCTACCAAACCTCAACTTCCACCGGCGAGAACATCTCTGGTACTATCGGAATCAGCTTCAGGCCCAAAAGCAACAGCAGCAGCGGCAGCAGCAGCAGCAGCTTCGGAACCACCACCACCACCACCACCACCACCAGCGGCAGCAGTAGCGGTGGTAGCAGCTGTAGCGTCGGACAACCGCGAAGTCTCGCGCTTCTCGACGCCGCAGGCCCCACCTCGAGATCGTCGACATCCTCGTCGCAGTCCTACTCTACCTTTGGGTCTCCAAGCTGGGCAGGAACACGGGGAGGACGAGGGGTCGCCTCTCGAAATACCGACTCGCCCACAGGCCGAGTTTTTAGCGCGTCGGCAATCGATCTCCGTGTCGCCTCTTACTGCGGGCGGGCCCCAGGGGGCACCAACAGGGGCGGACGGGGGCGCTGTGCGGGAGGGGTGCCCTCGGCTGCTGCGGGAGCGGACATGGTCAATGTGAGAAAGAGCCTCGAGTATTTTGTATTTTTTACCACTTTGTACGGAAATGTAAAGACCGTTTACGTATTAATATGAATACCAAACGGTCCTTATATTTACGTCCAAAGTTGTATTGTTTTTTTTTAGTCTCCGATATTTTTAATCTACGTTTTTACTTGCGCTCTTTTAACGATTTTGTGCGCGTTTGTGGTTCATTTTCACTTCACGTGTTCATTGTTTTGGGGAACAGCACTTGGAATTTGACTGGGGTCATTTTTGCAGCAATTTTAACGATAAGAAACGGCAACAAGTAATTTCGTATCATAGATGATGCATGTACGAGTATAGTATTTTATACCGATAATTTTGTTACATACAACAGAGCAGTCATGATATCATACGTACATATCTTATCCCCTGGTACTCTTATCTCTGAGATCATACACCAGGTACCTGTTATATTATAGATATAGATGATAGAGTATGCTTTCCATAGCAGCAGCTGTATGATATACCGCCCTGGACGGAAATGTAAGGACCGTTTTATCTTCATATTAAAGTTTTAACGGTCCTTATATTTACGCCCAGAATGGTGTTCGTATTTTACGCCCAGAATGGTGTTCGTACGATTTGCAATCCATATGATGATATCATACCTGGTATGATATCAGGTGGCAGGTATGTTCAGCAGGAACATACCTTGCTGAACATACATCACTATTCACACATTTCAGATTTTTGACAATCGTCATCGCGATCCTGGTGTCTGCCCTGGACGGCTTGTTTGGCTGCTGCTGTGTCCCCCCCAAGGACCACCCATCCCTCCTCCCATCCGCCTATGCAGTCTCAGGAGAGGCGAGCGGCGAGGAATTTGCCAGCTCCGGCACAACACAGCAGCAGTACCGGTCCTTTGGCATTTTGTTTACCTACTGTACGTGCAAACCAGTATAATAGTACGACGAGTATGTCTACTTTATTTCCGCTCCGATTTTATGATTTTCGAGGCGATTTTCACACAAAAAAAACAAAATATTTGTAAACTTCCAGTAACGTTCTACTCGCCTGTACGATACCTCTACAGGCACCTTGTGTCCTCGTAGGCCATACCGATAGTGTTCTGGTGGAGTTACCTACCCGTATTATACGAGTACGAGATAGGCCAATTTGAAGGTGTTTGCTGCTATTCTGCGAGTATAGAGAAAAAACATGGGTACTTCTGCTGCACTGCTGTAAGGGCCTGTCTTGACGAGGAACTTAAAAAATTGGAGTTTTATAACATTTTTCGAAATTGAATTGCGTAGAAATTCGTAAAAAATACAACTTTGGGTCCTATCGAGGAATGGCATACGAGTATGTACGAGTATTGCGAAGGTCGTCAGAGTACCAGTACCACCGAATACCAGTCATTTCAGCTTTTGGTACTCCAGGTACAGTTTAATACTCGCGAGTACTCAGCCATTTCAACTCCTGGTACTCTATACGAGTATAGGTGCTCGCAAGTTCTCTGTAATCTCAGCTTTTGGTACTTGCAGGTACCCGCGAGTACTCAATCATTTCAGCTTTTGGTACTCCAGGTACTCGTGAGTTCTCAGTTTTTTCAGCTTTTGGTACTCCAGGTATTCGCGAGTACTCAGTCATTTCAGCTGTTGATAATCCAGGTATTCGCGAGTACTCCGTCGTTTCAGCTGTTGATACTCCAGGAACTGATTCATTCAAAATGACTGGTACTCGCGAGTCGTTGACTGGGTACCATCGACTGGTACTGGTACTCTGACGGTTTTTGTAGATGTTACTGCTGCTGCTGCACTGCGTTGTTGTCGGGACGGGCCTCGAGTTGAACATGTTGGGTACTACTGCATGCAATAGGCGTGTGTTCGGTGGTGCAGGAGGGAGACAGTCATTTTCAACTTTTTGTACTCCAGGTACTCGCGTGTACTCAGTCATTTCAGCTCCTGGTACTCTAGGTACTTGCGAGTACTCAGTCATTTCAGCTTTTGGTACCCCAGATACTCGCGAGTACTCAGTCATTTAACTTGTGGTACTCCAGGTGCTCGCGAGTACTCAGTCATTTCAACTCTTGCTACTTCAGGTACTCGCGAGTGCTCAGTCATTCCAGCTTTTGGTACTCCAGGTTCTCGCGAGTACTCAGTGATTTCAGCTTTGGGTACCCCAGGAACTCGGTCATTCAAAATTACTGGTACTCCCAAGTCATTGACTGAGTACCAATGCCTGGTACTGGCACTCTGACGACGTTTGGAGTATTGTATTCTAAAATTCGAATAGCGCACAAGGTCTAGGACACCCGTTGGCAACCAACGAGGCGAGCGACGGCGTGCGTCCTTCTCGTAGCGCCATGGTTAGCGGCAGTTTTTTTTTTGCCGGCGGCTAGGAGACTGTCACTCTTGGGATCTCTTGGGTAGGGCGGCGCAGCCCCAAAGCCTCACGCGGGCGGCAGCGAC
This sequence comes from Costaria costata, assembly GCA_036873775.1. Taxonomy (NCBI): domain Eukaryota; class Phaeophyceae; order Laminariales; family Agaraceae; genus Costaria; species Costaria costata. The sequence goes on from JAYJME010001608.1 coordinate 11,431, forward strand.
GGGGATACAGCACGCGACATGTGCTAATAATTTGAGAGTCTAGAATTGCAGGCTGAGGTTTTTCTTTAAAACAAGATTTTACAGCTTCGTAAGCATGGGTGCTCAGCGAGAAACGCCACTCTAAATCCTACCTGGTATAAAATAACCTTTAAGAGCCTACGCTCAACGTGGAGAGTACAATAAGCCGCGAGCCCTATAGCCAACATAGGGGTTTCTTAACTGCTGTCGCGTACTTTTACAGCGATTGAGCTTCTGAATGGAGTCGTAACCTGGTTGGTGCTCGTGTGGTTTGGGAGGCAAGGAGGGATCGCAAACTGCGTTTGTGGCAGGATTTTTTTTGTTTTTGGCGCCGCGGGCGGTGTACCCTATGCTAAAGGCCGTCGGACCTCGCGCTGCGGCTGCTCGGGTGGCCCTGTCTCTCGAGATTGATGAATCTCACCTCTGAAGCAGTGGACGACACGGCACAAGTTTGCTTGGATAGCTTCGGTTTCATGGAACATGCCAGGTCGAGTTGGACGAACTCCCCACATTGACGTTATAAATTGGACAAAGGGCAAAGAAGTCCAAAAATACTACCTGGTACTTGTTAAGGCCGCGGGGCGCTACAGGCAAGTTTTGTCGTTTTCGGAAATTTTACGTTCCTAATCGAGTCGGGGTTTCCAGGCGAAGAAGCCTTGTTCAGAATATCTCCATCTCCAATAGTCTGTCTGCCAGTACAATCGTGCTGGAGACAGGTTGAAATTGCGCTGGTTTTAGAAGGGAGCTAGGTCATTGGGGACCTTGGCAAAAAACGCAGCTTGCAGGTCTGACCGACTTTTGACACACAGGTGTTGCATCATGACATCAGCCGGTCGTTCATCTATCTTCTTGTCTGGTAGGAGCTATAGGCATCAAGCACGAGCATTCTTTCGCAGGCAACGAAACTTTAGCTTTGAACTGCTTTTTTGCCCGTAACAGCAGCATCAAACACCAAAACACACCACACCACCAACCAGCGCCTATTATGGCATGTCTGCTCGCCGCCGACGGATGTGATGAGCCCAGTACTCCTCTCACACACCACGTTGAGGCCTTTGCTCGAGTTCGCGGCTGTTGATCGCTGTTGCGGCTTGTGGGCATCCATCGCCTCCTGCGAGTGCAGAGCAGGCTGTTTTTTGTGACGATTTTCGCTCCTACAATGTGACGATTTTCGCTCCTACAAGTTTGCTGTAGACCTCGAGCGATACATATATCCATTTCACTATTAAATACCTGGTAGTTAACAAGTTGAAGCTCCCGTATGTCTTATGGAGGGCAACATTCCATTCGTACCCACATGTGTTTACTTGACGACAGGGCGTTTGACTCAGGATATGTACAACACCTTTATTCAATCTAAGATCGCGAAATGTGCACTCTATATTCAAGTATGTTTTTTGCGGGAAGCGGGGATCAATAGGCCTACACTAAAAGCTATATTGCAAACAAGCAGGGGACAGGGAAAAAATAGTCCGCCCCGCGGCCTTGATTTTTTTTTTTTTTTCGAATTTGCCTTGGAAATGCCTGCTTGGTGATTCGTTTTTAGACCAATCATTTATCGTATGCAAATTATTATTTATTTATTTTCCATTCCAGATTTTAAAGTTTCCTCGATAAGGCAGGCACCTAAATACTACGCCCGGGTATCAAATAAGTCCCGCACGAATACAATTATATTCTTGCGTTACAAAAGTGTTCGCCTGACGTACTCGTAAGGAAAACTACTTGTCGGCGACTGACGAATACCCTCTTAAAAACATGGGGCAAATACCCTCTTAATACAATGGGGCAAGTACCCGTCCCGTGGACGAATACCCTACCAAGGGCCCGAATACCCTCTCAAAAACATGAGGCATTTTTTATGCCGTGGACGAATACTGGTACCCTTTCAGGAACGTGGGGCAAGCATTCGTCCGTGGACGAATAGTGCCTACAGCAATATTCGGTATTCGACGAGTACAGTAGTAGTGTGGGTCGCGGTGTAAGAGCTACCACTTCGTCCATAAATATAAGGAACGTTTTATGTTAGTATTAATATCAATAAGGTGTTTATATTTGTGGACAGAATGGTATATCGGTTCAAGAGTACTGGTTGAGAGAGGTAAAATGGCTTGGCACGGGCATACTAGAAGCTAACTGGGTATACACGTACCCGTTCCTGTTTCAGAGATGTTCCTTTAGGATTGCAATCCAGTCTTGGGGACAAATTACTTGGACTTGGAGTCAGATATGTGGCTATGTAGACTGCAGCAGTAAACGGGTTAAGATATGTCAAAAAAAAGTCTGACCCCCCCCCCTCTTAAACCGTGACCCCCACTACTCCTACGACTTCTACTGCATTTCGTCGAATCTCTTCGTATTCGTGCGGGGTGTGGACTCGAATTGTAGCTGACTTGACTGACTATTAACTACCAGGTACCAGGTATTGACAATTAACCCCGTGGGGTTTCGAGAGGGAAAAAGTGGCGAGAAAAAGTTGTGGCGATTACGGCATCCGCCACGCGAGGGAGCCCGGACTGCAGGGGTAGGGCGTGTGTCCGAACCAAGCTCCTAACTGAAATACAAGGGGCGGTACCACACGCGCAAGGTGTGGCGATGCATGTACTGCTCTGCTGAACGCTCTTTCCCTATTATGGGGGGACGTAATAATAACAATAATAGTCAGTACCCGCTGTGGACTCAATAAACCATTTACAGCAGTAGGAGTCAGTCCCCCAGTCAGGCGGTGGTGTGCCAAAGCAATATGGCCGCCTTATTGGGAGAAGCCGCCCTTTTCATTCCACGTTCTTAGTGCTATATTACGGGGGACCATAGTTAATAGGACCTACTGTAGACACAATAAGACCTACTGTAGACACCAAAACCTATATTTCTCTATTTTTGCGAGCAATATTTGGTCCTACTTACTATGGCCCCCCGCAATAGTGTTAGAGTATTATAGTATTTCGTTTCGCAATGTGAGGCACCTCGAGGTTACTCGTTGGGCCGTGCAGAAAACAAAAGAAGTACACGTACTGTTTTGGGGTTCCCCCGCCCGCCGTGGCATTGGTGTTTACGCTATACCCGCCGACACGATATGTTCAAGTTTAACTTTAATATTGAGCGAGAAGTACAGCGCCACTTACTTGCCATATAAGTGGCCACAACCCGGTAGTGAAACTAGTGGGTATGGCGCGCTATATTATACATGCCTACGCTTCGGTCGCCCTCCGACAAGCAACGTAGACAGGCATCAGGCATGGTACTCGTATGACTTCATAGTTGATAAGGTAGGAGGTGGCACTTCTGAGCCCAAATATTTCTGACGGGCAGCGCTCCACACCTGAGCTACGCTCAATATCTTTGGAGCCGATGTGGATCCTGCTATACATATAAGATGTTAGTGGATCCTGCTATACATCTAAGATGTTAGATACCTGGTACATATTACGGGGTACTCTTACACTAGTATTGAGGACCAAAAATGCTTAGTAAAAACAGGAAAATACATAGGTTTCATTGACTACTGTTATCGTGGGTCCCGACTACAATTTTCTCCCGTAATACCCAATGGGACTGTACGTCCGGAATATATAGCACCTTTGGTTTCTTAACCCTCTTGGGACTTCATCCCTCCTGCGCCGAATGTAAAGAGTATCCGAGTCCCACGAGGGAAATGCATCTTGGAGGTGCATGTATCGTCGCGGACTATCGACCACACGTGCGCCCCGAACAGTTTTGAGGGTCTCCACCTGCGGTGCCGTACCGACTGGGACAAATATTGCATTCTAAGTCCAACACACAATCCCGTGAGCTAGGTATCTGACCAAGTGCTCATCTTTGAAGTACGTAAATTCCAGAGATCGGACCCAAAACCGATAATGGCTAGTTCTTCAGCTGTGGGTCCGATGTGCCTACGACACTCAGAAATTATTTCGTTCAAACGTTGCACGGCCCCTCAGCTCATCGCGTCAGGAACGCCCCGGAATCGTGGCATGTTCGTCATGACCCGTACTTCACCCGATCTACGGTGGGGGGGGGGGGGGGGTACCCTCATTTTCTTAGGCATAGAGGTTAGGCCACTAACATACCCATTAGTGATCGCTGCTCATCTCACGTGTTAAATCTGAACAACATACTATTTAATACTAGTATCAAAGTATCGTATTACTAGGATTTCGAAATAAGTAGGCCATTCGCTCCAGCGAGTGGCCCTAAGCTGCTGAAATAACGGCGTAAAAGGGCCCTCCCCTACGGCCTTGCATGCTACGATTACAACCCCCCCCCCTCCCCCCCCGCTCCTAGCGCAACGTTTTAAAGGCATGCGGGGTCAATGGGCAAACGACTAAGGCAAGCAACGAGTGAGCACGCCCCCCCCTCTGCCGTAGAGTCCTGGTCACCCGCTTCACACGTCTCGTACACCATGGCCCGC